>CM076582.1:179496117-179739585 GCA_034641835.2 Pinus albicaulis | reverse complement strand
TGTCTGCTCAACTTAGTGTTCCTATATTGATGTCATAAATTGTCAACCAGGGCTAGTAAACTATTGAAGTGAAGTGCACTATATGTGCCTAGGTATCTGTTTCTCACTACGTTGTGTTTAGTGTTTTTCCAATGTTTTGGTTTTGTGTTTTTATTCTAAGAGGAAGAGAACTAACTTTTGTTAAAGAGAGGTTGTTGGTCACACTAAAATAGAGCAAAACCTATTCTAAACTATGTATGGCACTTGAGAACAGAAAATGCAAAAATTTAACAAGAAAAATAACTCATAGCAAGAACTAAATAACTCATAACATGAACTCAGTCCAATTCATTCATTAGAAATATGTTGGAATAACTTTGAGAAAAGGATAAGTTTAATGCAATGAGGTTCTTCTAAGTAGACAACAACTTACAATATCACAAAAATCTCATCCATGGTTAGAAATTTATTGGAACACAATTGGAAAAGATTATTTGTAGCATAGTAAGGAACTCTACTCTAAATTAACCTATGACACTGAAATTAATCCATTCTGCAACTCAAATTGTCACTACTAAGCCTCATTCGAAAGTTAGAAATCTTTTGGAATAGTTTTGGAAAAAAAAGGCTATTTGTAAAATTATAAGAGATTGCAGAACAGTCAAGGCCTTGAACTGATATCACTAATTCCCGTCCATATGATGATGTGTTGGAAGAGATTAATAACAAGAGTAGTTTGTAAATAATGAAGGCCTTGAAGTCTAATGGAACAAAACTAGCATACAACTAACTAATGAAACTTGAAATACATTAAACAGAACTGAACAAGAATGCAATCAATCAAACTTGAAATACAGTGAACAGAATTGAACTAGAGTGCCATTAACCTCCAGAGTTTTACAACTAAACTAAAATGCAACTAATCACTGAAATACTATAGCTCTATCTCATTCGGTGTTAGTGATATTTTGGAACAATTCATAAGAGCAAGACTGGCTGTAACATTTGATGTCAGTGAGCATAAAAATATGAAGTTCAGAAAAAATGCAACTAAACTCTAAAACACCATAGCTATGTCTCATTCAGTGTTAGTGATATTTTGGAACAATTCATAAGAGCAAGACTGGCTGTAACATCCAATTTAAGTGAGCATAAAACATAAAGTTTAGAAAACTATTAAATTAGGAATGAAACAAGGCTAAAGTTACTTATCTAAACAATATGCACAGAGCTTCTCATGCAGTAGGGGCCCTCTACCACCGTATTAGCATACACATCTCCTCAAGATTGCCTTAGATCATGCAATGAAGTTGAATGTCTTTCATTAAAGGGAAAATTCTTCAGAAAACAGAGTATTACGGACTTTTGAAATCTAACAACAAAACATCAATCTAGCTAGTTGTCTCTCGGTCTCCTGAGTCATTCTTATAAAATAAATACATAACTACCCTTGAGAGGAAATAGGGATAAGTGTCTTTCCTAATTAAAATCAAATTAGAACTCTTGTGGAAGCCTCGTACTCTTGCTGAAGACATCTGTAGAGTTCTTGTCCCGGTAGAAGTCTACCTCTTAGTTTTGATTTCTTCCACGTGCATAACCACTTGGAGATTTTCACTCAGACTTCGTAGAGGAAAAGTAACGATGTAGATGAAGTCTGGATTTCAATCATATGTTTTTTTCCTCTAAGTGACACCTGTAAGTTGTGTAAACATGAATATAGATGCGGAATAGGTGACTGGCTGCAAAATGGCTGCATTCTGTAGTTGAGTCTAGTCAAAAATTACTACAACAACAAAACCATGAAAATATAGCAAGTCAGTCATTATATGCATTCCTAAAGTGACTTTAATTAGTCCTATTGATCTTTTAAGCTTGCAACTGCTAAAGGACATAGGAATTGAAGTGAAATTTGGTGAAAGGGAAGGACATCTTTGGGGCTCAACATACCCCCACTGCAAAGTTTTTGCATGTCCTCATGCAATCAATTCATGTATTCTGAGACTTCTGCTAGGAAATCTAAGCTTCTTCTTCTGCTTTTCCTGATATTCAATGGCCTCCTAGGCTTCCTTATGACCAACTTGAATCTCAAATTTATAAGTGCCCTACTCAAATTTTTGTTTTTCTTCTTCAGCTTCTCACTAGCCTTGTACAATTTTTCCATTTGCAGAGAGAGAGTTGTATTCATATCACTTTTCAACTTAACCTACTCCCTCAAAATTTCATTTTCATTCTTTATGTGCCTATTGAGTACTTCTAACTCATATTTGTCTCTTCTTAGTACATTAGTTGCAGATTCTGATGGGCTAGGAGTTCTTCCTCTACTTTCTGAGGCTCTCTTTTCTAATGACTCAACATAATTATAGATTTGTTGTTGTGCTGGGTCTATCTCTGGAGTTCCTTCATCAAGATCCTCTTCGTACTGGTACTCAAGTGATCTAGCAGTTGGTGTCTCTTCATCCTCAATGCTTATGATTCCCGTTTGTCTAACCTCTGTTTTCTTCAATATACCTCTAAGTTTGTGGCTTCGTCTTGGTTGAGATGGTCCTTCACCTCTCTCCTTGGCATACCTTCTTATCATCTTCTCCTTTTTAAGATGTTTCTTAATTTTAGCCAATTTCTCAGAAATTATCTCCTCACTGTCCTCTTGTATGGACTTATGAGTTTTAGTTTTAACAGATTTGGAAATTTTCCTTCTCCTGCTTCTTCTTGTAAGTTTGCCTTCAGATGGAGATTCCTTGGGTTCTTCAAAGTGATTCCTCACTAGAAACTCATCCCAATTGTCTCCCACCTTTCTCAAATGATGTTCAATTAGGATTTTAACTAGGCCATTGTGGTACAAAGTGGTTTCACGGAATTGAACCCTCTTTTGAACATTAGAGGCCATTATTTTTAGAATATGAAGTAGGAAAAAAGGTAAATTGATTTCTTCATCTAAGAAATGCATCATTAACCAAATATGATAAACATAGAGGGTACCAAACCTTCCCTCACAAGTTATAAACTTTTGCAAAATGAGCAACATATTCCGCCATTTATTCTTCAGTGCTAAGCTAGGAATGCCCTTCTTAAAAATGAAAATATCCATACCTGGTGTTTTGAGCATTTGCCTCCATGCCTCATTATGAAATTCCCTATTTTTGAACCATCGTTCACCTTGCCTGGGTAATTCTGTTGCTTCTGCAATGAAGGGTTCTGTAATGGTGAATTTGACATCTCCTATTTCAACTTCTACTCCATTGAAGGACCGTGCAAATGTCTTAGTTACCTCTTTATGAAAACCATTGAATTTTTCCAAAAACTGTAACCACCCAGCCTGCTTAAGCATTTCTCTAATCTGTGGGTAACCCTCTAAGTATTTGGTTCCGACTGGTTTGGACCTTACTATGAGACCCATGGCTTCTCTTCTCAACCTTCAATTTACTACTCTTTTATCCACGGTGAAAATGACTGTTAAAGAGTTGTTTTTACCCCAAAGGTTCCTTCTCTGTTTATGCAGTAGGAATTAGCTACGGAAGGATAACATGAAGAGGTTATAGAATGAGTGAAATATGGTGAGGGTGATTCACATGAATTAATGAGTTTGAGAGCCATCATGGAAGAAAAGACCACAGAAACATCTCATGAGAAATTCAAAATCATCACTGAATACTTTGGGCTAGTGACGTGACCGAATAGGTCACTTCAGTACTTAACCGTTAAGTTTTAAATGGTGATTTGAAATGACGGAATGGAAGGGATTTTGTCCAAATTTTTTAGGATTGGTTTAATAGGCATGATCAACACGAATAATAATACAAACTTTTTGAATCATACATGACTTAACTATACTATAACTTTCATATTCTGTCATCATAATAATTTCACAACTTTACCTTTGCCTTTCCTTTAATTTTTGTGGTTTTGATACGCTTTGTCCTCCTTTGAAAATCATTGATTCTTTAGTCTTCATAATCCCTTTGATTTTTCATGTTGACATAGGTGTGCAAGGTCAATTTGCTGCTGAACAAGTGGTTGCTGGATAATTTCCTTCAAGATATCTGGCTGCAGAATGTCTGGCTGGCTGCAGAATTTCTGACTGCAGAATACCTGGCTGCAGAATATACCTGTAGGAGCTTTGAAACATGGAATGGAATGTTGTATGAAGTGAATTAGAATGGACCCTGAAATATGGTGTAATGGAGAATGAGTGAAGTGAAATGTAATGGAATGAAATGGATTATAAATGTAAAGTGGAGTGAAATATGAAAAGTGGTCTGCAACTTATGATTTGTAATATTCAATTGCAAAAAGAGATCAAATTTTAAAAATCTGAGATGAAAATGAGGTGGACCATGGAATGGAGTGAATGAAGTATGGATGAGTGGAGTGAATGAAATATGAATGAATGGAATGAATGAAATATGAATGAATGGAGTGAATGAAATATGAATGAAGTGAGACATGATGGAGTGAGACTTATGATTTTGTGATAGCTGCTTGCAAAAAAAGAACAAATTTGAAAAGCTAAAGTGTCAGAAGGATTCCGATTTTCACTTTATCTTTTCTGTATAAAAATGCTAATCAACGATTATTTTTCATATTTATACTTTATTTTTATTTATTTATTTATTTATTTTTTCTTTCATTTGAATTCTGAAAATTCAACTAAGTTGATGAAGAAGAAAATTTCTTCTTCATTAACTTCACATCACTGTTTTCCTGGAATCTCTTGACAAATTCTTCTCTTGAAAGTGGCTTATGATACAACTTCAATCTATGACCATTTACAAGAGAAGTGACCTTCTCTTCATCTATTGTCCAGATTTTTATTGCTCCATTGTCAAAAAAAATCATAATTTCATATGGCCCAAGCCAATGTGTTTGGAATTTAACTTGAAAATCTTTGAACTTTGAATCAAACAAGAGAGCCCAGTCACCTTCTTTGAACTTATTTTCCTTGATGTACTTATCATGCCATCTAGTCCTTTGTTGTTGGACTATACTTGTTTTCTGAACTGCATCTTGTCTGATCTCATCCAATTCATTAATCTGCTCCAATCTGTGCTTTTGTGCCTCTGTTAGATCAAGTCCTAGCTGAACTGCCATTTTAAAAGTTTGAATCTGAAACTCTATGGGAAACAAAATTTGTTTTCCATAAACAAGTTCATAGGGAGTATGACCTGTTGTGCTTCTCCATGTAGTTCTATAGGCCCACAAGGCTTCAGGAAGCCTGTCTGCCCAATCTCTTCTATGTAAATGAACATTCTTTGTTAGGATCCCTTCAATGACTTTATTGGTAGATTCCACTTGACCATTTTCTTGTGGATGATAGGGAGTAGATTTTCTGTGTCTGATTTTGTACCTCTCCATCATTTGTTCCACTAGTCTTGATGTGAATTGAGCTCCTTGATCTGTAACAATTTCCCTTGTGACACCAAAACGAGTAAAAATATCCTCAAAAAGAAAATTAACTACAGATGCTTCAGTAGTAGAAAGTAATAGCTTGGCTTCTACCCATTTGGTAACATAATCAGTGCAAAATAATATATATTTCTTTTATCTTGATGGAGGACTAATAGGTCCTACAAAATCTAAAGCCCATTTTTCAAAAGGTTCAATATGTACCTGAGGCTGCAATGGCATCTCACATGAAGGAGAAGGTTTCCCTACCCTTTGGCAACTGTCACACCTTTTTACATACTCTTTAGCATCTTTAAAAATGGATGGCCAATAGTATCCTAAATGAAGGACCTTATAAGCTGTCCTTTTATCAGCAAAGTGTCCGCCACAAGGTTCATCATGACATGCCTTGAGGATCTCAGGCATCTCATCTTCCCAAACACATCTCCTAATGATAAAATCTGGACTTGTTTTGTATAACTCATTATCAGCCCATGAATATTTTTCACTGTCATAAATGATCTTTCTTTTGTCTCTTGCATTCATTATTGAAGGTAATTTCCCTGAAACTAAATAATTAGAAATGTCAGCAAACCAAGGAGTTTGAGTAGAAATTGCAAAAAGATATTCATCAGGGAATTGATATTCAACTGGTGTGTTGTCTTTGATGTTTTGGAGTATAGATAGGAAATCAGTTACCGTGTTTTGTTTTCCAGGCTTATCTAGAATGGTAATGTTGAATTCCTGTAAAAGCAATAACCATCTTATAACTCTGCCATTAGTAATTGATTTGTTCATTAGATATCTAATTGCAGAGTGATCTGTGTGAACAAAAGTTTCATAGCCTGTTATATAGTGTCTGAATTTGTTTATGGCATGAACAACAGCTAAAAACTCTTTTTCAGTTATAGTATAATTTAACTCTGAAGGAGGGAAATTTTTACTTGTATAGTATATGGCATAAGGAATCAGGTCTTTTTGTACCAATAAAGCTCCTAAAGCTGTATCTGAGGCATCTGTTGAAATATGAAAAGGTAACTTCTAGTTAGGTCCCCTTAAAATAGGTGCTTCAAAGATTTTTGTTTTCAAGGTCTCAAAGGCTAACTGGCAATCAGGATTCCACTTGAATTCACAGTCCTTGGTAAGTAATTTGAAAAGTGGAGATGCTATCTTGGTGAAGTTTTCTATAAACCTTCGATAATATCCTGTAAATCCGAGAAAACTCCTAACATATTTTTGACAACTTGGAATAGATAAGTTAGAGATGACTTCAACTTTTGACTCATCAACTCTAATCCCATCCCCTGAAATGTGATGTCCCAAAACAATTCCTTTAGAAAACATCATAAAACACTTCTCATGACTTAGTGAAATATTTGCTTCTTTACATCTTTTTAAAACGTTTTCCAAGTTTGTTAAGGCTTCTTCAAATGTGTTTCCATAAACTGTGAAATCATCCATATATACCTCTACACAATCATGTATTAGATCTGAAAAGATTCTTAGTACTGCCCTTTGAAATGTTGCAGGTGCATTGCATAATCCAAATGGCAATAATCGGTAAGCATAGGTACCCCAAGGACAGGTAAATGTGGTTTTGTTTTGATCTTCAAGTGCTACTTGAATTTGGTTATAGCCACTAAACCCATCTAAAAATGAGAAGGAATTTTCTGCCAGCTAATGTATCTAACACTTGATCTATGAAAGGTAGGGGAAAATGATCTTTAAGAGTAGCTTTGTTTAATTCTCGGTAGTCAATACATACCCTCCATTTACCATTTTTATTTGGCACAATTACCAAAGGAGAAACCCACTGACTATCTGAAATGGGATAGATAAAGTTGACATTTAACAATTTCTGCAATTCTTGTTTAACAATTTCCCTAAGATTTGGATTCATCCATCTTTGAGGTTGTCTGATTGGTTTAAAATTTTCCTCTATGTAGATGTGATGAGTGCAAGTCTTAGGGATTATCCCTTTCATATCAGTGTATTCCCATGCATATGCAGAAGAATGTCTCTGTAAGATCTTGACTAGCTCTTCTTGTTGAGATTTTTCTAGGTTCTTGTTTATGTTTAAAGTTTTGCCTAGAAATATCTCAATTGTAGAGCTGCCAAATTTATCCATGGAATAGAGAGACATCTGTCTTGATGATAAAAACTCAATGTTGTATTTTTCTTGAAATTTTTCATGTTTTTATTCTGAAGAGGATTCAAAATTTTCTAAGGTATTTAGAATATGGCTATCTTCACTAATTTCTGAAATTGTGAAGAGAGGTTGTAAGTCTTCTTCATCCTCTATCCATTGAGTATCATCTAATTCTGTAATTGTTTTTGTTGGAGGATACAAGGTAAATTTCTTGGTTGAACTACCATCAGAGATGTACATATCACTAGATCTACAACTAATGAAAGCATTAGCTGTAGCTAACCAAGGTCTTCCTAATATAATAGGATGCTCTCCTAGATCATTCTTAGGAGTTAGGATCATAAAATCCACAGGATACTCCCAAGAATCTAGGGACACTGGAATGTCTTCTATTACCCCATCAGGTTTGATTACAGATCTGTCTGCTAATTGTAATAATGTGGGTGTAAAAAGAAGATTAGGAAGTTTCAGTTTATCCATGATTTGTCTACTCATGATATTGATTGTTGCTCCTAAATCAATAAGTGTGTTTTGGATATCAGTTTCATTGATGTGTATTTTAACAACTAGATTTCCTGGGTCTAGATACTTTGGAATAACAATCTTACCCATCATGATATCTGTTATTTTTCCTGCCAGTTGAATTTTCTTTGTCTCTATTATTCTTTTTCATGTTTTCTTCATGCTCAACTCCTTTATTGTCTTTGTTAAGATTGGAATTTCCTTGATAGCTTGCAATAATGGGATCTTAATACAAACATTTCTTAGCTCATCTAGGAAATCATTATTAGGCACCATAATTTGTTTTTCTACACCCCTATCAATTTGTAATCTTTCTGGAAAGGGAGGTGTAGAAGTAGATGTTGATGGCTGCTCTAATATAGGATTTGAAATTATTGGTTCTTTTTGTTTTGATTTTTCAATGTTTGGGTCTTGGAAAGGTGTGTTCTCTTCAAGGCTTTTATTCACCAGTAGAGAATCTTTTGTTTTGCTCTTATATGATTACAAAAGGTTTCTTCTTTTCAAGTATTCTTCCAGACCTAAGTTGAACATCACTAAGGTCTAAAGGAGTAATCAAATAAGTTGGAAACTGTTGGCCGTCTATCGTGTATGTGTTCTGAAGATTTTTATTGTTGGGGTTTGGTATGGGTTGGGCAGGAAACTAATTTGTTTTCTGAGGAAATGGTAATGGAAGTGGTGAATTTTGATGTTGTGGATTTTGAGGATTCTGTTGAGGATTTTGTTGAAAATTCTGTTGAGGAGGGAAATGTGGATATGATGGATATTGATAGTACTGAGAGTATCTTCCATAGGAATTCTGTGCTCCTTGTGCCCAAGTTTGAGATTGGTTTTGGAATTGGGGCCAAGGTTGCTGCCAAGAATTCCAATTTGGTGGGGGTTGATTATACAGTTGATCATGGAATCCTTTTGTTTGAGGTCCTTGCCAAGGCCTTCTAGAGACAAAATTGAGAGATTCTGTGGAATTTGTAGGAATTTCTTCTTGAAAGACAACTTTAAGACCAGGAAATGAAGGACAACTCTTAGTCTCATGTTTTTCTGAACAAATTATACAGGTCTCTACTAATTTTGCATCGAAAGGACATTCTCTCAAGGCATGCTTCTTTCTACATTTGGGACAAAAGATTGCTAAGGCATCAGATTCAGTTTTCTGCTTTTTTTGTAACTTAAGGGTGTCTATTTTTTCACTAAGACTCCCTAAAATACCAGATTTGAATTCATCAAGCATATGTCCTATTTCTACCCTACTTACTGTCCCAGAAGCAGACTTACTTGCCCTTGCAAGAGTATGGTCTCTTGGTCCTTTCACAGTTTTAGATTTCCCTCTTGAAAGGTTGATACATAATTCAGCTATTTCAGGTAATGTGAGCTGAGATATATCCTCTTTTCCCATCATCTTAAGGATATCTAACCATTCATCCCTAATTGTCTTCAATAAGAGAGCTTTCAAAGTGTTTTGGTCTAAGTTTTCCATTTTTTCCCTTTTGATATTATAGTTAAACCTCTCCAACAAATCTTCCAAATTTTCATCCTCTTTTTGTAACATTTTAAACACTTCCTCCTTATGGTTGACTGGCATACAATAATCAAAATACCTCTCTAAAAATACTTGTTTCATATCTTCCCATGTCCTAATAGAACTGTTGATCAAACTCATAAACCATTTTAATGCTGCTCCTTTCAATGTTGAAGGAAATAGTTTAAGTTTTTGAACATCTTGTAAGTAGTCATAGGTTCTACATAGGACTTAAAATTCAAATAGGAAGGTTTCAGGATCTTCAATTTTGAGCCCATAAAAGTTTGGAAGGACAGAGGGTGAAATGTTTTTCATAGTTGCATTGGTTTCTTCATCTACTATAGGAAACCCAAAAGAGCTTCCCATTTCTCTTCTACCTCTTCCTCTGCCTCCTTCTTCACCTCTACCTCCTTCTCCTCTACCTCTACCTCTACCCCCTCCAAATAGTGTGTGTTCTCCATTAAATACTCCTCCTCCCCCTTCTTCTGCCATAGTTGATTCTTCTATGGAAGTTGAAAAGTTTATGTCCCTAACAGGAGTCCCAGAATCTTCTTCTAAGACAGGTTCAATAGATGAAGTGGAAGGTCTTTCTAATGGAATATCTGATCTTAAGTTCTTCGGAAGTCTAGTATCAGTAAAGGATGGAATGTGGGTTTGAGTTGGAGGTGTGCTGGCTCTTGGTCTTGGTGAAACAAGTGGTGTTCTAGAAATCAATCTTCTGCTTCTTATGAATCTACCCCTTGAGTCTCTTTCTCTACGCATATCATTATTTTTGGGAGGTAAGAAACAAGGATACCTAGTTACACTTCCCCGGCAACGGCGCCAAAATGTCTGCTCAACTTAGTGTTCCTAAATTGATGTCATAAATTGTCAGCCAGGACTAGTAAACTATTGAAGTGAAGTGCACTATATGTGCCTAGGTATCTGTTTCTCACTACGTTGTGTTTAGTGTTTTTCCAATGTTTTTGGTTTTGTGTTTTTATTCTAAGAGGAAGAGAACTAAGTTTTGGTAAAAAGAAGTTGTTGGTCACACTAAAATAGAGCAAAACCTATTCTAAACTATGTATGGCACTTGAGAACAGAAAATGAAAAACTTTAACAAGAAAAATAACTCATAGCAAGAAATAAATAACTCATAACATGAACTCAGTCCAATTCATTCATTAGAAATATGTTGGAATAACTTTGAGAATATGATAAGTTTAATGCAATGAGGTTTTTCTAAGTAGAAAACAACTTACAATATCACAAAAATCTCTTCCATGGTTAGAAATTTATTGGAACACAATTGGAAAATATTATTTGTAGCATAGTAAGGAACCCTACTCTAAATTAACTTATGACACTGAAATTAATCCATTCTGCAACTCAAATTGTCACAACTAAGCCTCAATCAGAAGTTATAAATCTTTTGGAATAGTTTTGGAAAAAGGCTTATTTGTAAAATTATAAGAGATTGAAGAACAATCAAGGCCTTGAACTGATATCACTAATTCCTGTCCATATGATGATGTGTTGGAAGAGATTAATAACAAGAGTAGTTTGTAAATAATGAGGGCCTTGAAGTCTAATGGAACAGAACTAGTATACAACTAACTAATGAAACTTGAAATACATTAAACAGAATTGAACAAGAATGCAATCAATCAAACTTGAAATACAATGAACAAAATTGAACTAGAGTGCCATTAACCTCCGAATTTTTACAACTAAACTAAAATTCAACTAATCACTGAAATAATACAACTCTATCTCATTCGGTGTTAGTGATATTTTGGAACAATTCATAAGAGCAAGACTGGATGTAACATTTGATGTCAGTGAGCATAAAAATATGAAGTTCAGAAAAAATGAAACTAAACTCTAAAACGCCACAGCTATGTCTCATTCAGTGTTAGTGATATTTTGGAACAATTCATAAGAGCAAGACTGGCTGTAACATCTGATTTAAGTGAGCATAAAACATAAAGTTCAGAAAACTATTTAAATTAGGAATGAAACAAGGCTAAAGTTACTTATCTAAACAACATGCACAGAGCTTCTCGGGCAGTAGGGGCCCTCTACCACCGGATTAGCATAAAAATCTCCTCAAGATTGCCTTAGATCATGCAATGAAGTTGAATGTCTTTCATTAAAGGGAAAATTCTTCAGAAAACAAAGTATTACGGACTTTTGAGATCTAACAACAAAACATCAATCTAGCTAGCTGTCTCTCGGTCTCCCGAATCATTCTTATAAAATAAATACATAACTACCCTTGAGAGGAAATAGGGATAAGTGTCTTTCCTAATTAAAATCAAATTAGAACTCTTGTGGAAGCCTCGTACTCTTTCTGAAGACATCTGTAGAGTTCTTGTCCTGGTAGAAATCTACCTCTTAGTTTTGATTTCTTCCACGTACATAACCACTTGGAGATTTTCACTCAGACTTCATAGAGGACAAGCAATGATGTAGATGAAGTCTGGATTTCAACCATATGTGTTTTTCCTCTAAGTGACACCTGTAACCTGTGTAAACATGAAGATATCTGCGGAATAGGCGACTGGCTACAGAATGGCTGCATTCTGTAGCTGAGTCTAGTAAAAAATTACTACAGCAACAAAACCATGAAAATATAGAAATTCAGTCATTATATGCATTCCTAAAGTGACTTTAATTAGTCCTATTGATATTTTAAGCCTGTAACTGCTAAAGGACAAAAGAATTGAAGTGAAATTTGGTGAAAGAGAAGGACATCTTTGGGGCTCAACAGGTTGTATGGAACAGATGGGGCAGTTTGAATCTGGGGAATTAAATCAGAGATACAGGGTATTTCATGGGGCAAGGTAGGCAGGAATTTTAACAATTTATTTTAAATAATGATGGAGTGTGAAAGACTGGTGAGGAGCTGAAAAGGGCATAGGGGATGGATCCTTTTCAAACAGCAGAAAACATCAAATATTGAATGATTTCCCAAGGCAGAGAATTACACAATGGATTCTACCTATCTATCTTGAAATCATTCAACCAGAGATATGAATGAATGAATGGTAAACATAACAATTAACAGATGAACACAAGGGAAAGAACAAAGCTAAAATCCATACCACAGGGATCCCACAAATCAGAGCTGCATATCTTTATTAATTCCTTGTCAAACTATTACAAATGGAGCACAGAACGTCCTTAATGTTTTACAACTAATTCCACACTTTATTCCCCTTTTACAAATGATGAAGAATTACATTAAATAGACAGAAATTGAGGGGAGTAGATCCACAGAAAAAGGGAGTTTTTTCACCAACCCATATTGAAATCCGAACATAGAAAGAAAACCAACAATTTGCCCCTAAAAATAGTAGAAACAATACTTTTTTGACCATCTTGGAGATTTTTTGTTACACTAAATGAATGTAAAATAGGAAATTTGAAGAACAGACCCCTATTTTATAGCTGTTGTAGATGTCTCTGGTTCACAATTATTCTCGGCCTTGACTATTTCTTTTTCTTTTTTGAAAATCTCCTTTGTACCAAGAAATGCCTTTGAAACTCATAGAAATCACATTTGCCCCTTTAACAAAAAAAAATCCCTTTTTTATTGGAAAAATCAAAGGAAAGGATGGTGGGCCCAATTTTCGATCGCAAATCGCAATCGCAAATTGCGATCGGAAGGGGGGGGGGGGAATGTATCACATAATGGAGCGATTGAAAAATTGCGATGCGATGGTGTATATGCAATGGACGGAAATTTTTGGTGGGACCGGGAAGAAATCGCAATCGCAAATCACAGCGGGAGATAGGTTTAACACATAGCAGAGAAAATGAGATATGCGATCCGATGGAAACTTTGCGATGCGATGGGAGATGGGCTTTATGGTGGGATCGAGGAACAATCGCAATCGCAAATCGGTGGGGAAAGGAAACAAGGGTTTAAAACATGGTGCAGTGGGAACACGCGATGCGATAATATGACTTAAGAAATATTTAAAATGATTCATCGCTTTTTTACAAAGGGAAAACTTGTTTTTTTCTGGAACGGGTGAAAGGTCTTATGGTGGGACCCAGCCAATCACAATCGCAAATCGGCAGAGGAGTGGAGCGAGAGTTGAACTGTGGGAATGGTCGATTGTGATGGTGCGATGGCTTGTGAGCTGTCCGATCGGATGAGCGGATCGATGACAGAGATGTAATCGCATCGGAGAAAATCAGAGGAGGGGGATATGGGAGCGCTGCAAATTTGTGATGCGATTGAATGATTGCGATCAGATGTGGGCCGTCGGATCGCTGGGAAGATCAACGGTCTAGATGTGATTGGGCGAGGTCAATCGGAAGTGCGGGATAGAATGGTGTGATTGGATCGAGGGAAGGGATGCGATGATGCGATTGTGATTGGATCAAAAGAAAAGGGATTTTATAATGAAAACTTTAAAATTACATGAAGTAAAGTCTAAAGGAAAAATGAGGGAAAGGGGTAAATTTAGGATTTTGGGGACCTTTGTTCACTTAGGCATAATTTCGATCCAGGAGTCAATTTTGAGAGTATAATATACCGTTGGAAAGCTCTTTCCGACCCGCTTCTGATGGACATACTGAGAACATGATTTTACAATGAAAATGTTGTGGAAAACACCTCTAAAAGGCATGGTGGTGGCTTTGTGGAGATAACAGCTTCTGAAGTGCAACTTATTACATATGAAGACATAAAATTACATAAAGGATGATAATGAAAGCAAAGTACCATGTTTTCACCTCAAAACATGTTTTGAGGTGAAAATTACATCAAGCTTGATAGAACAATTCTTTGATCTTTCTAGATGCTGTGCGTTTGAGTTTATTTGACTTCCTCATGACCTTGCTGATATTTATTGACACTTGACTCATTAATTTGACCATGATGAGACCCAAGAACCTAATGAGACCAACCATGTGACCTAGTAATATGAATAGGGAGTAAAGGTGAAATATGATTGAAGACCATAGAGAAGAGAATCAGCAAGTTTCACATGAGGGGAAACTGATGAAAGACCACTACCATCAATGAATCCATGACCTAATGAAATGATGAAAAATTATGGTATGGGACTCCTACTATGCAAATGCAAAAGAGTAAGTTTGATCACTGATGGAAGTATGACAAGACTGACACTAACATTGGCTCTAATGGGGATGGTAGCTCCTTGGAGGTGCCAAGAACACCGTAGACCAAGTAGCCTTATCCATTGGGAAAATATGGTCAAAATACTGAAAACTGACACAATGCAGACTGACTCCGACTCAAACTAAGACTGATAACTAAATTAAAACCAAACTTTACACATATCATTTAAGTTTTATAGCCTTCACCTCGGGCCCCAAACTTCAATGACTGTATAATTGAAATCTGACCAACAATGACATGGTATATACAATGGTTGTGAGATATTTTTCAATCCATTATCTTCAATAGTGGTAGTGCTTCAAAAACCTACCATTCACTGGTCCTCCAGGGCAATCTTGGCCATCCATCTTTGAGAGCAAGAAATAATTATGTTCCTTGTATGCTGAAATCTTGTATGGTCCTTTCCACAGGTTGTAGAACTTACCATGCTTCCCTTTGTCCTCATTTCGTGCATCCCATCTCAACGCCACATCGTCCAACTGAAACTTTTCAGCTTTGGTCTTACAATCATAGATTTTCTTTATCTTCTCCTGCAATAGAATAACGTTCTGAGAGACTTTCTCTCTTGTTTGCTGAAGGTGGATCATTTGATTGATCCTGCATTGATTATCATCTTCTTCGGTGCCAAATTCTTGCAATAATATCATGACCAGAATTATAAGTGACGTGGGAAAAACAACATCAGTACCGTAAACCAATTCAAACAGTGACATACCTATGGATTTCTTGCTGCTGACTCTATCTGCCCATAATGCATTGATGAGATTTCGATGCCATTTCCTCTTATTGGGTTCCAACATTTTCTTGATTATGTTTATCAGGGACTTATTTGACGATTCTTCTAGGCCATTGCCTTGTGGATAGTATGCTGTTGAATGGCCCAACACAATATTGTATTTGTTGCAGAACTCCACCATCTTCTTAGATTTAAACGTTGTTGCGTTATCTGTTATGATTTTGTGAGGGCAACCAAAACGAGACAAGATATTTGATTCTAAAAATTGAATGATTACCGTATCAATGGCATGTCTTGCTAGAATGGCCTCGATCCATTTGGTGAAGTAATCGATACCTGTCAAGATCCATCGATGCTGTGCTGATGATGCGGGATGGATTTCCCCATTGAAATCAAGTCCCCACTGCTAAAAGGGAGCATTTACTGAAACTGGTTTCAAAGGAAGAGGAATAAATTTCCTTTTTTTGGAAAACTTGACACTCATGGTAGCTCATCATTGTTTTGTACAAATCTGAAAATAAAGTGGGCCAGTAATATCCTGCTCTCAACATTTTGTTAGCTGTTGTTTTCCAAAACAAATGACCACCACAATCACTTTTGTGAAAGTCATGCATCACCTGCTGAGCCTCATCTTCAACCAAACAATTAAGCATAATACCTCCTGGATCTTTCCAATAAAGAGCACTGTTTAAAATACATAATTTAGTAGATTTAAGTTTCAGTGATCTACCTTTGCTTTTAGACATCCCAGGAGGTGGTGAAAGATTCTGAAGAACATAAAATATGTCTGAATACCATGGGGATTGTAGAAAAATGTCTGAAACCGGAACAAGCAAACCTTCACCCTCATCTTCTAACATTACTGCTATGAGATTAATATCCAGAGCACGTAGGTTTGACTGGGCCATTAGCTTTTCCAAGCCTTGTCCTTTGATTAACTTTGTGGGTTTGATCTCCAAATCATATTCCAACATTGCTGCTATCCACTTACCTCTTCTTCCCTCTGGATCAGTTTGCATCAACACATATTTCACTACTGCATTAGGAACATATGCTATGGTATGTGAATGCAGAATGTATACTCTAAAATCCTTCAATGCTTTTATAAGGGCCAATGCTTGTTTCTCAATGATATTGTACCATAAATTAGCATCTTGAATAGTCCTACTGAAGAAGGCAATGGGCTGCTCAATCTGATCTCTCTTTTGCATCAAAACTATGGCCATAGTATGCTCCGATGCAAATGAAAATATAAAGAAATCTTGAGTGTAATCAGGACTAATCAATACTGGGGCATTGGACAGAGCAAACTTTACCAGATTAAATGACTTGATGGCTTCCTCACTCCATTTGACAGTGCTATCCTTTTTCAAAATATTAGTCATTTCTCTTAAATGTTCATCCAAATTGGGTACAAATCTGCGTAAGAAGTTCATCTTACCATTAAATGCATGAATCTCCTTTTTGTTACGTGGAAGGTATATGTGCTGAATTGCCTCCACTCTTGCAGGATCAATGCGGATACCATATTTAGAGATGATATGCTCGAGCAACTTTCCTTCATCCATAGCAAACAAACTTTTATTTGGATTGAGAGAAATCCCAAACCTTCTACATCGCTGAAAAACAATCCTCAAGTGATGCAAATGTTCATCATCAGAACCAGAAAACACTGTCAAATCATCCAAATAAACAACAAGAAAAACATCCTTTTCATTAGCAAAAGCAATATCCATTGCTCACTGGAAAGTGGCTCCAGCGTTCTTCAGTCCAAATGGAATTTTGGCATATTGGAAAGTTCCCCTGGGTGTTGTGAAGGCAGTTTTGTCTTGGTCTTTTTCATGCACCAAGATTTGATTATAGCCTGAGTAGCCATTGAGTAGTGACATCCTTGATGCTCCAACCACTCTCTGCAGAATATGGTCCATCATCGGAAGTGGATAGTTATCCTTTAAGGATGTTTTATTTAGATTTCGAAAATCTATACACAACCTTATCTCTCCTATCTTTTTACGTACCGGGACCAAATTTGAAATCCAGTCAAAAAATCTAATTGGGACAATGATACTAGCTTTATACAATCTGTTTACCTCTTTTTCAATGGATGGCAGCAGCTTTGGGTTGATTCTTCTCAGCTTCTGTCTAAATGGCTTCTGATCCGGCTTGATGGGAATAGTATGCTGAATTATATTTTTGTCATACACCTTCAAATCTGAATAATCCCACACAAACACATTAGAAAATTCAGAAAGTAATTTAACATACTTTTCCTTTACCTCAGGGGTCAATGCTTTTGATAAATTCGCAATTTTAGGCTTGTCAGCTGTTCCAAGATTAACATCTTCAACTTATTTATCAGTAGGCACCAATATTGGTTTCTTTGCAACATCATCTTGAACAAAAAGCTCCTCCAAAGGTATGAGGCCTCTAGGAATTACATTGTCTTTCAGCTGCAATATTTCCATCTGATTTGCTTCGATTTCTTGATCATCAACATTATAATCACCTTCTATGGGAGTATCTTTGAATTTTCCATCACTCTGCAAAAAAACATTAATTTCTCTGTCATCCCAAAACACTTGTCAATACCTTAGATTATCCGGGACAGGAGGCCGATGTTTGACATAAATTTCAAAATTGTTGTTGGAATTCATTGGAATCTTCAAATTTCTTGCAGTAGTGGCAAGAGAATCTGCAATAAGATTCTGCATTCGGGGTACTGTTGTCAAAGTGTACTCTGAAAATGTCCTCAAGATGTCTAGGACTGCATTTCTGTAGGCCCTTAATCGCGGATGCTTTTCTTCTTACTCTCCTTTTACCTGTTTGATTATCAGCTCTGAGTCTTCATAGACATAAATCCTCTTTGCCTTCATCTTCTTCAAAATTTTCAAGCCTACAATCAAAGCTTCATACTTTGCTTCATTATTAGAGTAGTCAAAACCCAACTTGTAAGCACATACTCTAACATTACTGGGAACTTTTTCAGGCTGGAAAACAGGGCTCCGAATCCATATTCCTATACCAGCACCGTCCTTACCAACAACTCCATCGAAGTCCATGCTCCAAAGGCCTTCTTCTTCTTCTTCTAGATGCTGAAATTTTGTTTCTTTCTCCATTTTATCTTGACTGATTTCTGCCTTTTCCTGATTTTCATTGTCCTTTTGCTGCTGGCAGGTAAGAAGCTCAGGAATGCTTGCTGCTTTATCTTTTTCATGTTTAAGGACTTCCCTAAAATTTTCTGAAATTTCAGGTATCTCATCTACTTGTACCAACTGAAAATTTTCATGATTCAAACCACCATCTGAATATAATACAAATGACTCTAAATCTGTGTGGACTGCATTAATGGGATGATTAACTGGCTTCTCTTTGCTAGTGATCATTTATTTCATTTTCTTCTTGTCTGCTCAACTTAGTGTTCCTAAATTGATGTCATAAATTGTCAACCAGGGCTAGTAAACTGTTGAAGTGAAGTGCACCATATCTGCCTAGGTATCTGTTTCTCACTACGTTGTGTTTAGTGTTTTTCCAATGTTTTTGATTTTGTGTTTTTATTCTAAGAGGAAACGAACTAAGTGTTGGTAAAGAGAAGTTGTTGGTGACACTAAAACAGAGCAAAACCTATTCTAAACTATGTATGGCACTTGAGAACAGAAAATGCAATACTTTAACAAGAAAAATAACTCATAGCATGAACTCAATAACTCATAACATAAACTCATTCCAATTCATTCATTAGAAATATGTTGGAATAATTTGAGAAAAGGATAAGTTTAATGTAATGAGGTTCTTCTAAGTAAACAACAATCTACAATATCACAGAGAAAATCTCATCCATGGCTAGAAATTTTTTGGAACACATTTGGAAAAAGATAGTCTGCAACCTAGTGAAGAATTCTACTCTAAATTAACCTATGACACCGAAATTAATCCATTCCACAACTCAAAATATCACTGTTAAACCTCATTCAAGAATTATAAATCTTTTGGAATAGCTTTGGAAAAGAGGTAGTTTGTGAAATTATGAAAAGTTGCAGAATAGTCAAGACTTCAAAATGACATTACCAATTCTTGTTCCTATGGTGATGATGTATTAGTAGAAATTAAGAACACGAGTGGTTTGTAAATAATGAAGGCCATCAAGTCTAACTTAACAACTAGAATACAATTGACTAATAAAACTAAAATTACAATGGATAAAAATGAACTAGAATGCAATCATTCAAACTTGAAATACAGTGAATAGAATTGAACTAGAGTGCCATTAACCTCCAGAGTTTTACAACTAAACTAAAATGCAAGTAATCACTGAAATACTACAACTCTGTCTCATTCGGTGTTAGTGGTATTTTGGAACAATTCATAGAACAGGACTAGCTGTAACATGTGATGTAAATGAACATAAAAACATAAAGTTCAAAAAAATGCAACTAAGCTCTAAAACACCACAGCTAAGTCTCATTCAGTGTTAGTGATATTTTGGAATAATTTATAGAACAGGACTGGCTGTAACAATTGTGAGCACAAAAAATGTATAGTTTAAAAAAATGCAACTAATTCCTAAAATACTACAGTTATATCTCATTCAATGTTAGTGATATTTTGGAACAATTTGTAAGAATAAGACTAGTTGTAGCATCCAATGCAAGTGAGTATAAAACACAAAGTTCAGAAAATTGCTTAAGCTAGGAATGTAACAAGGCTAAATTTACTTATCTAAACAATGTGCACAAAGCTTCTCAAGCAGTAGGGGCCCTCTACCACCGGATTAGCATACAAATCTCCTCAAGATTGCCTCAGATCTTGCAAAAAAGCGGCACTTCTTTCATTAAGGAAAATTATTTCAAAAACAGAGTATTACGGTCTTTTGAGATCTAGCAACAAAACATTAATCTAGCTAGCTGTCTCTCGGTCTTCCGATTCATTCTTATAAAAGAAATACATAACTACCCTTGAGAAGAAATAGGAATAAGTGTATTTTTCAATCAAAATCAAATTAGAACTCTTATGGAAGCCTCGCATTTTTTTGGAGACATCTGTAGAGTCCTTCTCTTGGTAGGAATCTGCTTCTTGGCTTTGATCTCTTCCACGTGCATAACCACCTATAGCTTCTTTCTCAAACTTCGTAGAGAGCAATAAATGATGTGGGAGTGTTGTGGAATTCAACCATATGTGTTTTCCCTTGAAGTGACACATGTAACCTGTGAGAACATGAAGATAGTTGCGGAATAGGCGACTGGCTACAGAATGGTTGCATTCTGTAGCTGAGTCTAGTCAAAAATTACTACAGCAACAAAACCATGAAAATATAGCAATTCAATCATTGTATACATTCCTAAAGTGACTTTAATCAATCCTATTGACCATTTAATCCTGTAATTGATAAGGGACAAAGGAAATGAAGTGAAATTTGGTGAAGGGAAAAGACATCTTTGGGGCTCAACATACCCCCACTGCAAAGTTTTTGCATGTCCTCATGCAATCAACTCATATATTCTGAGACTTCTACTAGGACATCTAGGCTCATTCTTCTACTTTGCCTGATAGTCAATGGCCTCCTAGGCTTCTTTATGACAAACTTGAATCTCAAATTTATAAGTGCCCTGCTCAACTTTTTGTTTTTCTTCTTCAATTTCTCACTAGCCTTGTACAATTTTTCCATTTGTAGAGAGAGAGTTGTATTCATATCAATTTTCAGCTTAACCTGCTCCCTTAAAATGTCATTCTCATTCTTGATATGCCTATTGAGTACTTCTAACTCATATTTATCTCTTCTTGGCATATCAATTGCAGATTCTAGTGGGCTAGGAGTTCTGTCTCTACTTTCTGAGACTCTCTTCTCTAATGTCTCAACATAATTTTAAACTTGTTGTTGTGTTGGGTCTATCTCCGGAGCTCCTTCATCAAGATCCTCCTCGTACTGGTACTCAGGTGATCTAGCAGTTGGTGTCTCTTCATCCTCAATTCTTATAATTCCCGTTTGTCTAACCCCTGTTTTCTTCAATATACCTCTAAGCCTGTGGCATTGTCTTGGTTGAGAAGGTTCTTCACATCTCCTTGGAATACCTTCTTGTCATCTTCTCCTTTTTAAGTTGTTTCTTAATTTCAGTCAATTTCTCAGAAATTATCTCCTCACTGTCCTCTTGTATGGACTTACCAGTTTTAGTTTCAACAACTTTGGAAATTTTCCTTCTCTTGCTTCTTCTTGTAAGTTTGCCTTCAGATGGAGATTCCTTGGGTTCTTCAAAGTGATTCCTCACTAGAAACTCATTCCAATTGTCTCCCACCTTTCTCAAATGATGTTTAATCATGATTTTAACTGGGCCGTGGTGGTACAAAGTGGTTTCTAGGAATTGAACCCTCTTTTGAACATTAGAGGCCATTCTCTTCAGACTATGAAGTAGGAAAAAGGGTAAATTGATTTCTTCATCTAAGAAATGCATCATTAGCCAAATATGATAAATATATAAGGTACCAAACCTTCCTCACAAGTTATAAAATTTTTCAAAATGAGCAACATATTCCGCCATTTATTCTTTAGTGCTAAGCTAGGAATGCCCTTCTTAAAAATGGAAACATCCATACCTGGTGTTTTAAGCATTTGCCTCCATGCTTCATTATGAAATTCCCTATTTTTGAACCATCGTTCTCCTTGCTTGGGTAATTCCACTGCTTCTACAATGAAAGATTCTGTAATAGTGAATTTAACATCTCCTATTTCGACTTCTGCTCCATTGAAGGACTGTGCAAATGTTTTAGTTACCTCTTTATGAAAACCATTGAATTTTTCCAAAAATTGTAACCACCCAGCCTGCTGTAGCATTTCTCTAATTTGTGGGTAACCCTCCAAGTATTTGGTTCCTACTGGTTCGGACCTCACTATGAGACCCATGGCTTCTCTTCTCAACCTTCAATTTGCTGCTCTTCTATCCACGGTGAAAATGGTTGTTAAAGAGTTGTTTTTAACCCAAAGGTGCTTTCTCTGTTTATGCAGTAGGAATTAGATACAGAAGGATGATATGAAGAGGTTATAGAATGATTGAAATGTAGTGAGGGTGATTTACATGAATTAATGAGTTTGAGAGCCATCATGGGAGAAAAGAGCACGGAAACATTTCGTGAGAAATTCAAAATCATCACTGAATACTTCGGCCTAGTGACGTGACTGATTAGGTCACTTCAGTACTTAATCGTTAAGTTTTAAATGATGATTTGATATGGCAGAGTGGAGGGGATTTTGTCCAAATTTTTTATGATAGGTTTAATAGGCATGATCAACACGAATAATTAAAACAACTTTTTGAATCATACATGACTTAACTATACTATAACTTTCATATTCTGTCAGCATAATAATTTTAGAACTTTACCTTTGCCTTTCCTTTAATTTTTGTGGTTTTGATATGCTTTGTCCTCCTTTGAAAATAATTGATTCTTCAGTCTTCATAATTCCTTTGATTTTGCTTGTTGACATAGGTGTGCAGGGTCAATTTGCTGCTGAACAAGTGTTGCTGGATAATTTTTTTCAGGATATCTGGCTGCAAAATGTCTAGCTGGCTGCAGAATGTTTGACTCGCTGCAGAATGTACCTGTAGGAACTTTGAAACATGGAATGGAATGTTGTATGAAATGGATCATGAAATATGGTGGAATGGCTCAGGAGTGAAGTGAAATGTAATGGAATGAAATGAATCACAATTGTGAAGTGGAATGAACCATAAAAAGTGGTCTGCAACTCATGATTTTTAATACTCAATCTGTAGAAAGAGATCAAATTTAGAAATCTGAGATGGAAATGAAATGGACCATGAAATGGAGTGAATGAAGTATGGATGAATGGAGTGAATTAAATATGGATGAATGGAGTGAATGAGATATGAATGAATGGAGACATGATGGAGTGATACTTATGATTTTGTGATAGCTAATTGCAGAAAAAGAACAAATTTGAAAAGCTAAAGTGTTAGAAGGATTCTGATTTTCACTTTATTTTTTCTGTATAAACATGCTAATCAGTGATTAGTTTTCATGTTTCTACTTTTTTTTTTCATTTGAATTCAGAAAATTCAACTAAGTTGATGAAGAAGAAAAATTCTTCTTCATTAACTTCACATTACTGTTTTCTTGGAATCTCTTGACAAATTCTTCTCTTGAAAGTGGCTTATGATACAGCTTCAATCTATGACCATTTACAAGAAAAGTGACCTTCTCTTCATCTATTGTCCTAATTTTTATTGCTCCATTGTCAAAAATTCTCATAATTTCATATGGCCCAAGCTAATGTGTTTGGAATTTACGTTAAAAATCTTTGAACTTTGAATCAAACAAGAAAGCCCAGTCACCTTCTTTGAACTTTTTTTCCTTGATGTACTTATCATGCCATCTAGTCCTTTTATGTTGGACTATACTAGTTTTCTGGACTGCATCCTGTCTGATCTCATCCAATTCATTAATCTGCTCCAATTTGTGTTTTTGTGCCTTTGTTAGATCAAGTCCTAGCTGAATTGCCATTTTAAAAGTTTGAATCTGCAACTCTATGGGAAACAAAATTTTTTTTCCATAAACAAGTTCATAGGGAGTATGACTTGTTGTGCTTCTCCATGTAGTTCTATAGGCCCACAAGGCTTCAGGAAGCTTGTCTGCCCAATCTCTTTTATGTAAATGAACAGTTTTTGTTAGGATTCCTTCAATGACTTTATTGGTAGATTCCACTTGACCATTTTCTTTTGGATCATAGGGAGTAGATTTTATGTGTCTGATTTTGTACCTCTCCATCATTTGTTCCACTAGCCTTGATGTGAATTGAGCTCCTTGATCTATAACAATTTCCCTTGGGACACCAAAATGAGTAAAAATATCCTCAAAAATAAAATTAACTACAGATGATTCAGTAGCAGAAAGTAATGGCTTGGCTTCTACCAATTTGGTAACATAATCAGCGCAAACTAAAATATATTTCTTTTGTCTTGATGGAGGTCTAATAGGTCCTACAAAATATAAAGCCCATTTTTCAAAAGGTTCAATATGTACCTGAGGCTGCAATGGAATTTCACCTGAAGGAGAAGGTTTCCCTACCCTTTGGCAACTGTCACACCTTTTGACATACTCTTTAGCATCTTTAAAAAGGAATGGCCAATAGTACCCTAAATGAAGAACCTTATAAGCTGTCCTCTTATCAGCAAAGTGTCCGCCACAAGGTTCATCATGACATGCCTTGAGGATCTCAGGCATCTCATCTTCCCGAACACATCTTCTAATGATAAAATCTGGACCTGTTTTGTATAACTCATTAGCACCCATGAATATTTTGCATTGTCATAAATGATCTTTCTTTTGTCTCTTGCATTCATTATTGAAGGAAATTTCCCTGAAACTAAATAATTAGCAATGTCAGCAAACCAAGGAGTCTGAGTAGAAATTGCAAAAATATATTCATCAGGGAATTGATCTTCAACTGGAGTGTTATATTTGATGTTTTGGAGTCTAGATAGGAAATTAGCTACTGTGTTTTGTTTTCCAGGCCTATATAGAATGGTAATGTTGAATTCTTGTAAAAGAAATAACCATCTTATGACTCTACCATTAGTAATTGATTTTTTCATTAGATATCTAATTGCAGAGTGATTTGTGTGAACAAAATTTTCATAGCCTGTTATATAGTGTCTGAATTTGTTTATGGCATGAACAACAACTAAAAACTCTTTTTCAGTTACAGTATAATTTAACTCTGAAGGAGTCAAATTTTTACTTTTATAGTAGATGGCATAAGGAATCATGTATTTTTGTCCCAATACTACTCCTAAAGCTGTATCTAAGGCATCTGTTGAAATATGAAAAGGTCTCCTTAAAATAGGTGCTTCAGAGATTTTTTTTTCAGGGTTTCAAAGGCTAACTGGCAATCAAGATTCCACTTGAATTCACAGTGCTTGGTAAGTAATTTTAAAAGTGGAGATGCTATCTTAGTGAAGTTTTCTATAAACCTTCGATAGTATCCCATAAATCCAAGAAAACTCCTAACATCTTTTTGACAACTTGGAATAGATAAGTTAGATATGACTTCAACTTTTGACTCATCAACTCTAATCCCATCCCCTGAAATGTGATGTCCCAAAACAATTCCTTCAGTAAACATCATAAAAAACTTCTCATGACTTAGTGAAATATTTTCTTCTTTACATCTCTTTAAAACTTTTTCCAAGTTTACTAAAGCTTCTTCAAATGTGTTTCCATAAACTATGAAATCATCCATATATACCTCTACACAATCATGTATTAGATCTAAAAAAATTCCTAGTACCACCCTTTGAAATGTTGCAGGTGCATTGCATAATCCAAATGGAAATACTCGGTAAGCATAGGTACCCCAAGGACATGTAAATGTGGTTTTGTCTTGATCTTCAAGTGCTACTTGGATTTGGTTATAACCACTGAACCCATCTAAAAATGAGAAGTACTTTTTTCTAGCTAATGTATCTAACACCTGATCTATGAAAGGTAGGGGAAAATGATCTTTAAGAGTAGCTTTGTTTAATTCTCGGTAGTCAATACATACCCTCCACTAACCATTTTTCTTTGGCACAATTACCAAAGGAGAAACCCACTGACTATCTAAAATGAGATAGATAAAGTTGACATTTAACAATTTTTGTAATTCTTCTTTAACAATTTCCCTAAGATTTGGATTCATCCATCTTTGAGGTTGTCTGATTGGTTTACAATTTTCCTCTATGTAGATGTGATGAGTGCAAGTCTTGGGGCTTATCCCTTTCATATCAGTGCACTCCCATGCATATGTAGAAGAATGTCTCTGTAAGATCTTGACTAGCTCTACTTGTTGATATTTCTCTAGGTTCTTGTTTATGTTTAAAGTTTTTCCTGGAAATATCTCAATTGTAGAGCTGCCAAATTTATCCATGGAATAAAGAGACATATGTCTTGATGATAAAAACTCAATGTTGGATTCTTCTTGAAATTGTTCATGTTTGTATTTCAAAGAGGATTCAAAGTTCTCTAAGGTATTCAGAATCTGGCTATCTTCACTAATTTCTGAAATTGTGAAGAGTGGTTGTAAGTCTTCTCCATCCTCTATCCATTGAGTATCATCTAATTCTATAATTATTTTTGCTGGAGGATACAAGGTAAATTTCTTGGTTGAACTACCATCAGAGATGTACATATCACTGGATCTACAACTAATTAAAGCATCAGCTATAGCTAACCAAGGTCTTCCTAATCTAATAGGATGCCCTCCTAGATTATTCTTAGGAGTTAGGATCATAAAATCCATAGGATACTCCCAAGAATCTAGGGACACTGGAATGTCTTCTATTACCCCATCAGGTTTGATCACAGATCTGTCTGCTAATTGTAATAATGTGGGTGTAAAAAGAAGATTAGGAAGTTTCAGTTTATCCATGATTTTTCTACTCATGATATTGATTGCTGCTCCTAAATCAATAAGTGTGTTTTGGATCTCAGTTCCATTAATGTGTATTTTAACAACTGAATTTCCTGGGTCTAGATACTTTGGAATAGCAATCTTACCCATCATGATGTCTGCTATTTTTCCTGCCAGTTGAATTTTCTTTGTCTCTCTTATTCTTTTTCCTGTTTTCTTCATGCTCAACTCCTTTATTGTCTTTGCTAAGATTGGAATTTCCTTGATAGCTTGCAATAATGGGATCTTAATACAAGCATTTCTCAGCTCATCTAGGAAATCATAATTAGGCACCATAATTTGTTTTTCTACACCTCTATCAATTTGTAATCTTTCTGGAAAGGGAGGTGTAGAAGTGGATGTTGATGGCTGTTCTAATATAGGAGTTGAAATTATTGGTTCTTTTTGTTTTGATTTTTCAATGTTTAGGTCTTGGAAAGGTGTGCTCTCTTCAAGAATTTTATTCACCAGTAGAGAATCTTCCTCAGAGTTGTTTTGCTCTTGTATGATTACAGAAGGTTTCTTCTTTTCAAGTATTCTTCCAGACCTAAGTTGAACATCACTAAGGTCTAAAGGAGTAATCAAATAAGTTTAAAAATGTTGGCCTTCTATCATGTATGTATTCTGAGGATTTTAATTGTTGGGGTTTGGTATGGGTTGGGCAGGCAACTGATTTGTTTTCTGAGGAAATGGTAATGGAAGTGGTGAATTTTGATGTTGTGGATTTTGAGGATTTTGTTGAGCATTTTGTTGAAAATTTTGTTGAGGGAAATGTGGATATGGTGAATAGGATGGTGGATACTGATAGTATTGAGAGTATCTTCCATAGGGATTTTGTGCTCCTTGTGCCCAAGTTTGAGATTGATTTTGAAATTGGGGCCAAGGTTGCTTCTAAGAATTCCAATTTGGTGGGGGTTGATTATACATCTGATCATGGAATCCTTGTGTTTGAGGTCCTTGCCACGACCTTCTAGAGAAAAAATTGAGAGATTCTGTGGAATTTGTAGAGGCTTCTTTTTGAAAGACAACTTTAAGACCAGTAAGTGAAGGACAACTCTTGGTCTCATGTTTTTCTGAACAAATTGCATAGGTCTCTACTACTTTTGCATCCAAAGGGCACTCTCTCAAGGCATGCTTCTTTCTACATTTGGGACAAAAGATTGCTAAGGCATCAGATTCGTTTTTCTGCTTGTTTTGTAAATTAAGGGTGTCTATTTGTTCACTAAGACTCCCCAAAATATCAGATTTGAATTCATCAAGAATATGTCCTATTTCTGCCCTACTTACTGTCCCAGAAGTATATTTACTTGCCCTTGCAAGAGCAGGGTCTCTTGGTCCTTTTACAGTTTTAGATTTCCCTCTTGAAAGGTTGATACATAATTCAGCTATTTCAGGTAATGTGAGCTGAGATATATCCCTTTTTCCCATCATGTTAAGGATATCTAACCATTCATCCCTAATTTTCTTCAATAAGAGAGCTTTCAAAGTGTCTTGATCTAAGTTTTCCATTTTTTCCCTCTTGATGTTATAGTTAAACCTCTCCAACAAATCTTCCAAATTTTCATCCTCTTTTTGTAACATTTTAAACACTTCCTCCTTATGGTTGAATGGCATACATTAATCCAAATACCTCTCTAGAAATGCTTGTTTCATGTCTTCCCATGTCCTAATAGAACTGTTGATCAAACTCATAAACCATTTTAATGCTGCTCCTTTCAATGTTGAAGGGAACAGTTTAAGTTTTTGAGCATATTGTAAGTAGTCATAGGTTCTACATAGGACTTAAAATTCAAATAAGAAGGTTTTAGGGTCTTCAGTTTTGAGTCCATAAAATTTTGGAAGGATAGAGGGTGAAATGTTTTTCATATTTGCATTGGTTTCTTCATCTACTATAGGAAACCCAAAAGAGCTTCCCATTTCTCTTCTACCTCTTCCTCTGCCTCCTTCTCCTTCTGCACCTCTACCTCCTTCTCCCCTACCTCTACCTCTACCCCATCCAAATAGTGTGTGTTCTCCATTAAAAACTCCTCCTCCCCCTTCTTTTGCCATAGTTTCTTCTTCTGTGGAAGTTGAAAAGTTTATGTCCCCAGCAGGGGTCTCAGGATCTTCTTCTAACATAGGTTCAATGGATAAAGTGGAAGGTCTTTCTAATGGAATATCTGATCTTAAGTTCCCTGGAATTCTAGGATCAGTAAAGGATGGAATGTGGGTTTGAGTTGGAGGTGTGCTGGCTCTTGGTCTTGGTGAAACAACTGGTGTTCTAGGAATCAAGCTTCTGCTTCTTATGAATCTACCCCTTGAATCTCTTTCTCTACGCATATCATTATTTTTGGGAGGTAAGAAACAAGGCTACCTAGTTACACTTCCCCGGAAATGGCGCCACAATGTCTGCTCAACTAAGTGTTCCTAAATTGATGTCATAAATTTTCAACCAGGGCTAGTAAACTGTTGAAGTGAAGTGCACCATATGTGCCTAGGTATCTGTTTCTCACTACGTTGTGTTTAGTGTTTTTCCAATGTTTTTGATTTTGTGTTTTTATTCTAAGAGGAAAAGAACTAAGTGTTTGTAAAGAGAAGTTGTTGGTCACACTAAAACAGAGAAAAACCTATTCTAAACTATGTATGGCACTTGAGAACAGAAAATGCAATACTTTAACAAGAAAAATAACTCAAGCATGAACTCAATAACTAATAACATGAACTCAGTCCAATTCATTCATTAGAAATATGTTGGAATAATTTGAGAAAAGGATAAGTTTAATGTAATGAGGTTCTTCTAAGTAAACAACAATCTACAATATCACAGAGAAAATATCATCCATGGCTAGAAATTTGTTGGAACACATTTGGAAAAAGATAGTCTGTAACCTAGTGAAGAATTCTACTCTAAATTAACCTATGACACCGAAATTAATCCATTCCACAACTCAAACTATCACTGTTAAACCTCATTCAAGAATTATAAATCTTTTGGAATAGCTTTGGAAAAGAGGCAGTTTGTGAAATTATGAGAAGTTGCAGAACAGTCAAGACTTCAAAATGACATTACCAATTCTTGTTCCTATGATGATGATGTATTAGTAGAAATTAAGAACAGGAGTGGTTTTGTAAATAATGAAGGCCATCAAGTCTAACTTAACAACTAGAATACAACTGACTAATAAAACTAAAAATACAATGGATAAAACTGAACTAGAATGCAATCATTCAAACTTGAAATACAGTGAACAGAATTGAAATAGAGTGCTATTAGCCTCTGAAGTTTTACAACTAAACTAAAATGAAACTAACGACTAAAATACTACAACTTTGTCTCATTCAGTGTTAGTGGTATTTTGGAACAATTCATAGAACAAGATTGGCTGTAACATGTGATGTAAATGAACATAAAAACATAAAGTTCAAAAAAATGCAACTAAGCTCTAAAACACCACAGCTAAGTCTCATTCAGTGTTAGTGATATTTTGGAATAATTTATAGAACAAGACTGGCTGTAACAATTGATGTAATTGAGCACAAAAAAACGTAAAGTTCAGAAAAATGCAACTAATTCCTAAAATACTACAGTTATATCTCATTCAATGTTAGTGATATTTTGGAACAATTTGTAAGAATAAGACCGGCTGTGGCATCCAATGCAAGTGAGTATAAAACACAAAGTTCAGAAAATTGCTTAAGCTAGGAATGCAACAAGGCTAAAGTTACTTATCTAAACAATGTGCACAGAGCTTCTCGGGTAGTAGGGTCCCTCTACCACTGGATTAGCATACAAATCTCCTCAAGATTGCCTCAGATCTTGCAATAAAGCGGTCGTTATTTCATTAAAGGAAAAGTATTTCAAAAACAAAGTATTACGGTCTTTTGAGATTTAGCAACAAAACATTAATCTAGCTAGCTGTCTCTCGGTCTTCTGAGTCATTCTTATAAAATAAATACATAACTACCCTTGAGAAGAATTAGGAAAAAGTGTCTTTTTCAATCAAAATCAAATTAGAACTCTTATGGAAGCCTCGTATTTTGTTGGAGACATCTGTAGAGTCCCTGTCCTGGAAGGAATCTGCTTCTTGGCTTTGATCTCTTTCACATGCATAACCACCTGTAGCTTCTTTCTCAGACTTCGTAGAGAGAAATAAATGATGTGGGAGTGTTGTGGAATTCAACCATATGTGTTTTCCCTTAAAGTGACACTTGTAACCTGTGAGAACATGAAGATAGCTGCGGAATAGGCGACTGGCTACAGAATGGCTGCATTCTGTAGCTGAGTCTAGTCAAAAATTACTAAATCAACAAAACCATGAAAATATAGCAAGTTAGTCATTGTATACATTCCTAAAGTGACTTTAATCAATCCTATTGACCATTTAAGCCTGTAATTGATAAGGGACAAAGGAAATGAAGTGAAATTTGGTGAAGGGAAAAGACATCTTTGGGGCTCAACACTTCTCCCTATATAATTTTCTCAACTGACCGAACAGGAGAATGGTGGCATAAGAGAAATCAAGCTGAATGGTTCCTTTCATTTTTGCGCCCCAAGACCTAGACATAAGCATTCCAAACCGTGGTGGAACATCGGCAAAAACTACATCCATCAAAACATTCTTGGCTGGGATTTGATCTAAAGACACCACCAAGTCTTTGATAAGACCAATATAATGGATCCTACCAGAGTCAAAGGAATACAAATCATGGTATTTTCGGGTAATATCAAGTCCCAACTTCTCCATAATGGCCTTGGGCATCAAGTTATGCGAGGCTCCGGAGCCCAACATAGCATTGTGTAGAATGGACTCATGTAATCTAAGACTCAGGTATAAGGGAGGGACTTCACTCTCTTCAGACTGACCTTCTATGGCTGGACCAAAAATGAGTTTAGGGTAGTTATCTTCAACATTTACCATATCTGATACAGAGTCTATTTGCAAAATTCTAGACACTTGATGTTTATAAGTACTGTTTTTCACCAACTCAGTCAAGGGCATGGACACCTTTAGCTTAGAAATTTCATTTTCTAAATTAAAAGAAGGAACTTTTTCTACCTCTTTGATGGGAGGATCTTTCTTCTCTACTTGCTCCTTTGCTGCACTATGTTGGTTCTTTTCATTTGCAATGTTAGTTGCTAAGGATGCCTTGCTGGGAGAAGGATCATCAGGCTCTTTCCCTTTCCTTTGAGTGTTTGAAGAATCATTTTTTGATTGCAGCTCTTTTCTCTTATGAATGGGATTGATCGGCACATCTCTGCTCCTCAAAGAATACTGCTTCTGTTGCACTGATAAAGCGTTCATGTATCCTCTTTGATAATCATCAGACTCTTCCTCTAACACTACATCATTGGCAAAAATGAAATCATCATCTCTTCAAATATCTGTAATCGTTGTATATTCTTCATCTTCTGTGAGAAAGATGGGCGCACCATCGACAGTGAAGAAATGGTTGGATTGAACGACTGGATCGTCATCATCATCTGTTTCCATTCCTTGAACATAATTTTGCTGTAAAGGAGTTCTGATCTGTTGTTGTGGTGTTGCTTGGTCCTGCGCTCTCTTTTCTCTTTGTTTAATTCTGAACTGTGGCTGCTAATGTCCTCTGAAATTCAGATTCCTGATTTGCGCTTCAGGTCTATCTGAAATAGTCAATCGATCAACCATCTTCTCCACTGTTCAGATCAAAGTATCCATATTACTGTCTGAAGGAGAGGCTTCTTCTTTCATAGTGACTCTCTTTTCAGGCCTTGTCTGAGCTCTTTCGTTAACAATTTAGTTTAAATAACGATGGAGTGTGAAAAACTGGTGAGGAGCTGAAAAGGGAATAGGGGATGGATCCTTTTCAAACAGCAGAAAACATCAAATATTGAATGATTTCCCAAGGCAAAGCATTACACAATGGATTCTACCTATCTATCTTGAAAGCATTCAACCAGAGATATGAATGAATGAATGGTAAACATGACAATTAACAGATGAACACAAAGGAAAAAACAATGCTAAAATCCATACCACAGGGATCCCACAAATCAGAGCTGCATATATTTATTAATTCCCTATCAAACTATTAGAAATGGAGCGCAGAGCATCCTTAATGTTTTCCAACTAATTCCACACTTTATTCCCCTTTTACAAATGATGAATAATTACATTAAATAGACAGAAATTGACGGGAGTAGATCCACATAAAAAGGGAGCTGTTTCACCAGCCCATACTAAAATCCAAACATAGAAATAAAACCAACAATCTGCCCCTGAAAAAAGGATAAACAATACTTTTTTGACCATCTTGGAGATTTGTTGTTACACTGAATGAATGTAAAATAGGAAATCTGAAGAACAAACCCCTATTTTATAGCTGTTGTAGATGTCTCTGGTTCACAATTATTCTCAGCCTTAACTGTTTCTTTTTCTTTTTTGAAAATATCCTTTATACCGAGAAATGCCTTTGAAACTCATAAAAATCACATTTGCCCCTTTAACGAAGAAAATCCCTTTTTGATTGGAAAAATCAAAGGAAAGGATGGTGGGCCCGATTTGCGATCGCAAATCGCAATCACAAATCGCAATCGGAAGGGGGGGGGGATGTATCACATAATGGAGCGATTGAAAAATTGCGATGCGATGGTGCATATGTGATGGGCAGAAATTTTTGGTGGGACCAGGAGGAAATTACAATCGCAAATCGCAGCGGGAGAGGGGTGTAACACATAGTGGAGAAAATGAGATATGCGATGCGATGGGAGATGGGCTTTATGGTGGGATCGGGGAAAAATCACAATCGTAAATCGGCGGGGAAAAGAAACAAGGGTTTAAAACATGGCGTGGTGGGAAAAAGAGATGCGATAATATGACTTAAGAAATCTTTAAAATTATTCATCGCTTTTTTATAAAGGGAAAACTTGTTTTTTTTCAAACGGGCGGAAGATCTTATGGTTGGACCCAGCCAATCACAATTGCAAATCGGCAGAGGAGTGGAGCAGGAGTTGAACTGCGGGAATGGCCGATTGTGATGGTGCGACAGCTTGTGAGTCGTCTGATCGGATGAGTGGATCGACGACGGGGATGTAATCGCATCGGAGAAAATTAGAGGAGGGGGGATATGGGAGCACTGTTAATTTGTGATGCGATTGAATGATTGCGATCGGATGTGGGCCGTCGGAGCGCTGGGAAGATCAAAGGTCCAGATGTGATTGGGTGGGGTCAATCAGAAGTGTGCAATAGAATGGTGCGATTGGATCGGGGGAAGGGATGCGATGATGCGATTGTGATCAGATCAAAAGAAAAGGGGTTTTATAATGAAAAATTTAAAATTACGTGAAGTAAAGTCTAAGGGAAAAATGAGGGAAAGGGGTAAATTTAGGCTTTTGGGGACCTTTGTTCACTTAGGCATAATTTCGATCCAGGAGTCAGTTTTGAGGGTATAATATACCATTGGAAAGCTATTTCCGAGCCCCTTCTGATGGACATACTTAGAACATGTTTTTACACTAAAAATGCTATGGAAAACACCTCTGAAAGGTAGGGTGGTGGCTCTGTGGAGATAGCAACTTCTGAAGTGCAACTTATTACATATGAAGACATAAAATTACATAAAGGATGATAATGAAAGCAAAGTATCATGTTTTCACCTCAAAACATGTTTTGAGGTGAAAATTACATCAAGCTTGATAGAACAATTCTTTGATCTTCCAGATGTTGTGCCTTTGAGTTTATTTGACTTCCTCATGACCTTGCTGATATTTATTGACACTTGACTCATTAATTTGACCATGATGAGACCCAAGAACCTAATGAGACCAACCCTATGACCTAGTAATATGAATAGGGAGTAAAGGTGAAACATGACTGAAGACCATAGAGAGGAGAATCAGCAAGTTTCACATGAGGGGAAAATGATGAAAGACCACTACCATCAATGAATCCATGACCTAATGGAATGATGAAAATTTATGGTATGGGACTCCTACTATGCAAATGCAAAAGAGTAAGTTTTATCACTGATGGAAGTATGACAAGACTGACACTAACAAACACCAAGTCTGAAACTAGCCCTCTTTGGAGTATGATTTTTGATGGGTCCTGTAATAGAACTGGTGCAGGAGCAAGTGTGTAGCTTCACAACACAGAAAACAATTATGTTGAAAGCCATGCATACAAGCTAAAATTCCGATGCACAAATAACATAGCAAAGTATGAGGCACTCCTCTTAGGTCTACATTTACTAAAGAAATTAGGAGCCAGGAGGATAGTTGTTCATGGAGATTCTGAACTGATCATTAGACAAATAAAGGGAGAATACATTGCCAAACATCCAAGACTAAGAGCATATAGGAATGATTCTATGGACCTGCTGAAAAAATTCAAGGAATATGAACTTGTTTTTGTCCCTAGAGACCAAAAAATTCTGGCCAATGGATTAGCCTGTGCTGCCAGTTCATGCCAAAGACCCTTTGACAACAAACAATTTGTGGTCAAAGTAAAGTATAGGCCAGCTGTCCCAAAAAATGAAAAGTATTGGCAAGTATTTGAGGGAGACAAACAAATAGAGGACTTTTTTCAGTTCAGGAATGAGTTTGAAGTGCCAAATTTAGACTCAAAGTATGATAAGGGCTATCTTGGTAAGAAGCAGCCTGCAGAAAAAGAACCTCCACCCGTTACAGAAATAAATCTGATAACTAGTAAGTTCTAAAATCAAACAGAAGAGTACATAAACTCGGGAAAGGAAGACATAGAGGTATTATAGTCTAAAGACAAAGGTCTGCCCAAAGGACTAGCACCTCTAGAAGACTTGTTTGATTTTAACGATGTTGCCAAGAAACCGACAATAGAACCCACGAAATCTGATATTGAGGAATGAAATATAGGTAGTAAAGACAAGCCTAAAATGATCAAATTATCGAAAACTTTGCCTGCTCACATTAAACTGAAATATATTGAGTTTTTTAAAGAATTTTCTGATGTTTTTGCTTAGAGCTATGAAGATCTAAAGGCATATGACACATAGAACATTCAACAAAAGATACCTCTTAAATAAAACCAGAAACCATTCAGGAAAAAATTGTGCAGAATAAACCCTGTGCAGTTACCTCTAGTGGAGAAAGAGATTAGGAAGATGTATGATGCTGGTATCATTGTCCTTGTGAGATACTTAGAATGGGTGTCTAATCTGGTAGCTGTAAGAAAGAAAACAGGAGAAATTAGGCTCTGTATTGACTTTAGGAACTTAAACAGAGCCTCATTAAAGGACAACTACCCCCTACCTAAAATGGAACATATCTTACAAAGGGTAGTTGGTTCCAAAAGGATCTCTTTGATAGATGTTTTTTCAGGATATAACCAGATTCTAGTACTTCCTGAGGATGAAATGAAAACAACTTTCACCACTCCTTGGGGCACTTTCATGTATGTGAAAATGCCTTTTGGGTTAATGAATGCGGGTGCCACCTTTCAAAGGGCCATGGAAATTTCTTTCTCAAAAGAAATAGGACACTTCATCGTGATTTATTCAGATGAAATTATAGTCTATTCCAAAAAAGATGAAAAACACCTAGCTCACCTCAGGAAAGTCTTTGAGAAATGTAGAAATTTTGGGCTATATTTAAATCCCAAGAAGACATTGTTTGGTCTCCAAGAGGGTAAACTTCTGAGTCACATCATATCAGAAAAAGGGATTAAAATAGACCCAAAAAGGGTTGAAGGTATATTGCAAATCAGTCACCCCAGAAACATCAAAGAACTTCAATCTTTCATTGGAAAGATTAATTTCCTAAGAAGGTTCATACCCAACCTAGCAGAACTCCTTAGGAACATGACAAACATGCTAAAGAAAGAGATAGGAGTTAAATGGACCTTAGAAGCAAAGAAGTCATTTGAACTGGTCAAACATGTACTCACCCAAGCACCAGTCCTTATCAACCCTGATTTCACTAAGGATTTCCTCATATTTTCCTTTGCATCAGAACATACTGTGGCCGCTATCCTATTACAGAAAAATCCAGAGGGACAAGAGCATCCAATTTCATTTTTCAGCAAGGCATTAAGAGATGCACCTCTGAAATACAATATCATGGAAAAATAGGCCTATGCTTTGGTCAAGGCCTTAAAGGATTTCAAAGTTTATATTCTACACTCTCACGTTATTTCTTTTGTGCCTAATATAGTGGTAAAAGACATTCTGTCACAATATCTTGATGGCAAAAGAAGGAAGTGGATTGCTGTGATATTGGAATATGATTTGGAAATTAAATCCACTAAACTCATCAAGGGTCAAGGCCTGGCACAATTAATGGCTGAATCTAACTTGCAAGAAATTGATATAAACATGGTAGATGCATTAGATGAAAAGGAAGAATTACCAGCCCCAATTATTGAAGATAGTTTCCTCAATTAATCTTGGTATGGTGATATTTTGTACGTGCTTACTAATCTAAATGTCCCTCCTGGTTTGTCTAAAAATAAGGCAAGATTTTTAAAGTTGAAAGCTATTAAATACTGCATTTTAGATGAATTTTTATATTGGAAAAATGCCAGTTTATTATTTCGTAAATGTTTTCCTGAGGTTGATGCAGATAGTATCAAGCATGAGTTTCATGAAGGAGAATGTAGAGGCCACCTAAGTTGGAAAACCACTGCTAATAAAATCCTCAGAGCTAGCTATTACTGGCCCACCCTCTTCCAAGATGTCCGCAAAATGATAGTTTCTTGCCACAAGTGCCAAATCTTCGAAGGTAAGAGAAAACTACTTCCCTTACCATTGCAACCCATCACTGTTGAAGCTCCTTTTCAACAGTGGGGCCTAGACTTCATTGGGGAAATCCATCTCGCCTCATCTGCCCAACATAAATGGATACTCACAGCCACTGAATATTTCACCAAATGGATAGAAGCCATCCCTTCTAGGAATGCCACAGACTCAGTTATCATAAAATTCCTTAAAGACCATATCCTGTCTAGATTTGGTTGTCCCAGGAAAATCATCACTGAAAATGCTGCCGATTTTGGTTCCAAAAATATGGTTGATTTCTACCATAGATATCAGATTGTTCTTGGTCATTCCACATCGTATTACCCTCAAGGTAATGCGCTGGTAGAATCTTCCAACAAGAGCCTAGTAAACATCATAAAGAAGCTTTTGGAAGAAAATCAGAGATCATGGCACAACAAGCTGGTACATGCTTTATGGGCAGATAGATTGAAAACAAAGAAATCAATTGGAATGTCTCCCTATCAGCTGGTTTATGGAGCTGATGCAATTTTTCCTACCATTTTAGGAGTGCCAGTGATGAAGTTGGTCCAAGAAATATAGTCAGAAGAAGATGGCATGATGAGAAGGATAAATCAGGCCATACATCTTCAGCAAACCAGGGGAGAAGTTTATAACAGAGCACAGAAAGTACAAGAGAACATCTAAAAGCTGTTTTATAAGAGGACGAAGGCTAGTGATTTCAATATTGGTGACAAAGTACTCAAATGGGATTCCAGGAGAGAAGATAAGGGCAAACATGGCAAGTTTGACAATTTATGGAAAGGCCCTTACATAATTCAATTTTTTATCGGTCATAATGCATTTTTTCTATAGGATATGGATAGTACAGACCTGTTTGGGGGTCCTGTCAATGGCAGGATGCTCAAACGTTACTACTACTAAAACTGTTGCTTGAAGCTTTCATTTTTCATTGTAAATATCACTGCTTTGTTTTGTTTTGAAAAAATTGAAAAATACAAAAACAATAGAAAAGAGAAAAGAGGGTAGATTAGAAAAAAAAGGAAGGTACAACCCCATGCCAAAAAAGAAAAGAAAAAAAAAAGAGAAATGAAAGTTTGAAAGTGTACAAGCTTAAATGCCACTACTCAAAAGAGAACTGTTGTCTAGTCATACAACCTAATCATGGCTAGATAGATTTCAATTTACTGCTGATAGGTTAGTAAATCAGATTTGCCAAACAGTTTAATCTTGGCTTATCGGTGGATTAGATAAGGATATAAAAAGAATCATTCCAACATGCTAAAAACTTGAAGCATGAAAAGAAGAAAAACAACTCAAAAGAGATAAAAATCCGAGCTGAAAGAAAGAATGAAGGAGGCTTGTAATGGTCAGATCTTAAGCCCTCCAAGTTTGGTTTTTATTTTCTGCAAATAAAGGTCTATGAGCAGCTTGTTTTTATGCCATAGTCTCACAGCAAATCAGACAGCTTAATCCTGATTTGATTGTGTTTCAATTTCTGTTTTAGAATATAGAGAATGCCAGATCTGTGAGACAGTTTAATCCTGAAAGATAGTAGATTAGGTAGAGAAGCAATGAGTTCAACTGTTTAATATGAATTCATGGAGAAATAAGGGTAGATTTAGATTAGTTTTCATGTTTTCAAAAGAATAAAATGTTGATGTCAAAGGGTTTGCAAATCCAAGTGCACCCTGCTGAAGAAAAAATGCTAGGAAAGTAGGCTGTGTAGGTAGTTGTTTGGGAAAATTGATTTGATATAATGCAATACTGATCATCTTTTGTAAGCATCATGATCAAGAAATAAAGGGTTTTCAAGGATAAAGCATTGATCTACATTTCAGAGACAAAGTTTCTGAAGTTCTTGACACCTCCAAGGAGTTGCCATCCCCAAGTGGAGCCACTGTTAGCCATCAGCAAATTTTTGTCATAGAAAATGATGGCTATAACAAGTCTTGAGACTTCAAGAGATTATTTTCATGGAAAATTACTCATTCTTGAAGCCTTATGGTGCTTTCTAAAAAAAAGAATCAATTGCTATTCCTTAGCAGTGATTTTCCTTAACTGTTGTTCCTTGGCAGTGTTGTTCCTTAACTGTTGTTCCTTAGCACTGTTATTCCTTAGCAATGTTATTCCTAAGCTGCTGTCCCTCAGCTGCTGTTCCCTAACTTTTGTTCCCTAAACTATTTTTCCCTACGCTGTTGTTCCCTAAGTGACTATTCCCTAACTTTTGTTCCCTAAACTATTGTTCCCTAAGCTGTTTTTCCCTAACTGTTGTTCCTTTTCCCCCGCGACCCTTGTAAAAAAGGTTTTTTCCTTTGTATTGATCCATAACCGGGTTTTTACGTTTTAACACTAAAAACCAAAATTTACCCCGCCGGGGCCTACCACCCACTATGAAAAGCATCTACCAATATCTGGCTACCACCTGGATCCCATTAAAACCCCCGCCCATGCACCTTTCCTCTCGCGCTCTTCTCCCCACCATAGGATATGACCCTTCTCATCCAACAGTCGATATCACATATTGCGTAAATTCGCCATCTGAGGTTTAACAACCAAACATCGCGTGAGACCGGTGGTTTTGAAAAGGCCAAGTGTCTCCTTTTAATTGGATCGCGTTCCCTCCAGGAAAAACGGTTTACCACTCAATCATCGCGCAAAAACCACTGATGGTTTTCACAAAACCACTTTCCATCATTTCGTTCCAAATTCGAATTTAAACCTGTTTTCACAGGTTTTATCCATAAAACCTCCTTTGCTTGTATATCCCACTCCTTTGCACTGCTCCTCCGCCCACACCCGAGCCCTCTTTTGCAGTTAAACTAAGAAGTGCAGGATTTCTTAACTAGTTTGTCGTCGTGTGTAGGTTTAATGGTGGATTTATCCATAGGTCTCCAGCAGCCATAGAATTAGTGTTTAAAGGGTCTAAGGGGTCGAAATTCAAAGCTTAATCCATGTTTTAATGGACACGATTACAAATAAAACCCTCTAGCGTAGAATAAGCCGAGCCACCTGTACACGAAGGAAAAAAAGACATGTCAGTGGAAAGAAAGTCAGAGCCACATCTACAGCCGTTATTGCTCCACCAAAAGGACACCAGCAGCCTGCTTTACTTTACAAATACACTTTGACAGCCATTCCTCTAACAAAGTCTCATTAGAACTGTCAGAACAGTTATTAAGCAAGCATGGGGTTACAAGACCCAAAAAACTGACAGTTTGCTTATCCGAGAAGTCAAACAGGGTACTTCAGCCACAGTTATCTTCAAAGAGACATTTCGGAGTTATTACCATGCCTACCAGATATGCATAAAATATGAAAAAATACCAAAATGATACAAATAGTTAATGCAACAGTCATTAAGCAGAATGGGCATTCGAACACTTCTCCCACTCTGCCTTAATTCATATTTATTACCATTTCTGCAGCACTCTTCCTCTTTCACCTATAAGTATTCAAAGAAAATTCATTGTAATGGTTGGGAAATTGTTAATTGCCTGAACTGTTATTGAGCAAGAGATTCTGAGTAGTTGTAATATAGTAGGCTAGGAAGAAAAGCATTGGACTGTAAAGAGCTATTGGAATCAAAGTATGTAACTGGTTTTGCACATCAATAGACAAACATATTCACTGGATCCTGATCTAAATCATTGGTGATGTTATTCTCACTGTAATTTTTATTTTCTTTATGTTTACACTGTGTTCATAATTCTCTAATAAATAATAGCAAATATAGAGTAGGATATACTACGAAGTACCCTAGCTCTCACTGAAAATCTTTATCTTTATGTTTTCTGCTGAATGTGTGTTTGGGAATGATTTCAATAGAGTATAACCAGTCAAGAAATGTTGGTGAGCCCATGTCTGGCCGAGTACAACTTGAGTTATTTTTCTTGAATGATATTTTCATTGCAGGCTAAGTAGAGTCTTAATCAAGGAAGTTTATGGTTAGCCCTCTCCCTTGTTTATGTCTTAAACAACTATTTTGAAGATTTCCCTTAAAGGTGTGCCAAAAGTAGGTTTGGTTAAAAGTCCTTACTTGATCTTAGGTGACTTTTTATGTTTATCTTAAATGTTATTCTTGAGAGTATGTCAAAAGTATGATAGATTTAAAGCCCTTACCTGATCTTAGGCTGCCCTTTGTTTTCTCATATGTTGCTTCTTTCACCTCATCCATTAATGTTCCATACCATCAACTCAACTTAAAAGATCTTCTAATATATATGACTTACCCTTTGAAAACCCTTGAATAGTTGTTGTGCAAGTAAACCCTTTTATGACTCCATAGCCCAATGGTTTAGCACTGTTTTTTGACTTATCTTCCCATGCTGAAACATCCTTCCACTTATTTCCTTCTCCACTTCACATGACCTTCTCCTTTGATGATCCCCAACCAACAAACAAAAAAACCCTTTGTGTTGCATAACCAGCCTAATATAATTATCATAAGCCTTAAATAAAAATCCTTTGAAAACACATATAGAGAGATCCCTCTCTGAATCTAGGAGGGCTAGATCCTAGGATTCCAAAGTGATTTTGATGTTTCCTTTTCATTTAGTATGCCAGTTAGCTAAATCACAGGACCACAACAGGTGGAAAATGTGTTAATAATCCTTCCGATCTATATGCTTGTTGTATATGCATGGTGTTGGTCGTGATTGTGGTGATGTTGCCATGTGAAAGAGGATGTTGTTGTTGTGGAATGTGTTTTCATGAGTGTATGTCTAGTTATGTGTTGTTTATACATGTCAAGTGCTTACATGTATTGTCTGTGTATTATTGGTTACATGTTGTCACATGTATTTTCCATGTATGCTTGGTTACATGATGTTTATGCTTATGTATTGTCTGTGTTTATGGTTGTATGTCGTCCATGTTTATGCTTTTGCAATGTCTATGTTTATGCTTGTGTGTTTTCCATGTACATTGGTATGTATGATGTTATCATGAATGAGGTCATGGTATGTGTAGTTGATATGGTCATTTATTGATGACTAGACTCTAGCTATAATGATGTTTATGTGTTGATACACCTATGTGCTATATGTTTATATGTTGATATGATTATATCCATACATGCATTACACTAATTGATTGATATTACAGATGAGATATCCGCCCCGAATTATGCTAAGGTGTGTTGGTTTATTATGATTTGGTTTAGTTGACATAGTATGCATTGTAGGAAACAAATCAAAGATGAATAACAAGATAGTATACTACAAAGATTCTCCGTATGAATCAGATTAGCAACATGGTGTTGGGTACTCATCTGAATTGGCAAACACACTGAGAAGTTTGAAGGAAGAAATAAGGAGTTGCAAGGAAGATAATGATAGACTCATATAGGCACAGGAAAAGAAAGCAGAGATTAATGCATAAATCCTTCAAAGTTTTTCATATTTTCAGAAGCTTGGACCACTTTTGATCAGTTATCTAAAAGAGGATGGGACTAATAGGGCATATGGTAGTGGGTATCTTTGTGGTCATAGGTCGGATAGAAATGACGTGATTAGAGATGGCAGGTTCTTGGACACCTTAGATAGGAGAGGTGACAAACACAAGTACCATTCTAGTTCTGGTTCTGACAGGAATCATGATCATCATCATTATCATCCTTACAAGAAGAGAGACAGGGGATGTTTTTCATATGAGTTTAAGAAATAAAAACCACCTACATTTTATGGAGAGATGAACGTACCATAGGATGCATATGAATGTTTCCTTTGTATGAAGAAGTTATTCAGGTTGCATGATTACTCAGAAAACATGAAAGCCATAATATCTACATTTAGCCTCATCGATAAAGCATATATTTGGTGGGAAGATGTGAAGAAAATTAGAGATATTTATGAGGAGGAGATGAATTTGGGTGATTTCGAGAGACTATTCTGAAAGAATGATATATGAGATAGATACTATGATGATAGGGAAAAAGCATTTTATGAGATAAAGATGGGTTACATGATATATGATGAGTATACTAGCAGGTTCTTGGAGTTACTAATATATGTGCATTACCTCAAGGAGGACAAGGCCAAGATTCAGAGATTCATTAGTGGGTTGTCGATAACATACTAAGACAGTATTTATTTTTATGAGCCTAGATCATTGGAGGAGGCTATTCAGAAACTAAACCATTATTATGAGAAATCCAAGCACATAATTTAGAATAATACAGACCGGAAAGGTAATTCAAGGAACAAAGGAAAATGGGACAAGAAGCGAGCAAGACCTCATGATAAAATTAACAAAGATAATGTTTCACCACCTAATAATTTCAGTACATCTGGTAGAGGGTAGGGAATTCAGTCTTAGGAGAAGAATAAGAATGAAAAAAGGGAGCTCGTGTGGTTTTGGACTTGTGGAGGATATCATCATAGTAGAGATTTCCCACAACATCAAGGTGGTAGAACAAATACCTACAGTGAGAAGGAGGCACAAAAAGTGGGATATGTTGGACACAGTATTCCCATGATCTATGCGGCATTGGATAATAGGCAGCAAGATCACCAAGTGTTTCTTATCGAGATGGACATTGAACTTTGTGATCAAGTTGTTTCTATTTTGATTGACCCTGTATCTAATTATATTTATGTTAGTCCCGACTTGGTGGATAAGTGTGGTTTGAATAGAGAAATTCATGTTGAGTCTTGGTTAATGTAGTTGGCTACAGGTACTAAGAAGAGATTTCATCACTGGGTAAGATATTTTGCATTTGAGTTGAGTGGTATGTCTATAGCAGTGCACTTGAACATATTTCCATTAGGACCAAACAATATGCTATTGGGTATGGACTGTCTATATCTTCATAGGACCAAGGTAGATTGTTATGATAAGCCCATTGAATTCTTGGATGACGATGGGGAACCAACTGTCTTACAAAGTAAGAACAAAGAAACATCGGTAAGAATGGTGACAACTATGTAGGCCAAGCACAGTTGTAGGAAAGGGTATGTGTTGTTTGTAGCACATATTTCTAGTGACAAAGGTAAGGAAGTTGAGGATGAAGATGTTTTGAGAAGGTACCCAGTTCTACAACTGTTTCAGGATGTATTTCCTGCAGATATTTCAAAGTTTTCACCTCATAGGGAAGTATAGTTTTCTATTGAGTTGGTACTAGGGGCAGAGCCAACATCTAAGGCACCTTACAGGATGAGCACACCTCAATTAGTAGAGTTGAAATTGTAGTTGAAGGAAATGCTGGACAAGGGATCCATTAGGCCAAGTATATTACAATGCGCTGCACCGATATTGTTTTTGAAGAAGAAAGATGGTACTCTTAGAATATGCATTGATTACAGGCATTTGAACAAAGTGACCATCAAGAATAGGTATCTTTTACCAAGGATTGATGACTTTTTTGATCATTTGAAGGGAGAAACAATGTTCTTAAAGACTAGTTTGAGATTGAGATATCATTAGGTACGCATCAAGGAATATGAAATTCACAAGACAACCTTTCGGACTAGGTATGCTCATTCTGAGTTTTCTATAGTTCCTTTCGGTTTGACTAATGCTTCAAATAAATTTATGTGCTTGATGAATAGTGTGTTGTGTCATTATCTGGACAATTTCGTTATTGTATTCATTGATGACATATTGGTATATTCCAAAAATGAGGAAGAGAATGTTGAGCATTTAGCAGCAGCGTTGAGATTGTTGAGAGAGCATACGTTGTATGCTAAGTTCAACAAGTGAAGTTTCTTTCATACTAAGGCACATTAATTAGGACATGTTGTTTCCAAGGAGGGCATCGTAGTAGAGCCAGATAAGATAAGGGCCATCATGGATTGGGTAGCTCCTAGAAATTTAGATAAGGTGAGATCCCTTATGGGATTGGCAGGTTATTACAGGAGGTTCATTAGGAACTTCTCAAAGATTGCTTGTCCTATTACATCATTGTAGAGGAAAGGTAAGAAGTTTGAGTGGTCAAAGGAGTGTGGGGCCATTTTTGAGTAGCTTAAGTAGTTCTTGACACATTATCCAGTGTTAAAGATCACAGATCCAGACAAATAATTTGTAGTATGTAAAAATTATTGCAAGAGAGGACTTGGTAGAGTCCTTATTCAATATGGATAGGTGGTATGCTATGAGTCTTGGAAAATGAATGAGCACAAGCATAAATATCCAATGCATGATCTTGAGCTAGCAACGATCATACATGCATTGAATATGTGGAGGCAATATCTTGTTGGAAGGAGGTTTGTATTGATGACTGATCACAGTGGATTGAGATATTTATTCGACCAACTAAATCTGAATGCCAGACAAGCTAGATGGTTGGCTATGATCAGTGACTTCGACTTTGAGATCGGGTATATGAAAGGTAAGGAGAATAGGGTTGCATATGCTCTTAGTATGCGGATATAGGTAAATCACATAGAAGCTATGAGATCCTATGGGACAAATTTACAGAATAGGATCTTATAGACAGGTCATCAGGATGAAAGGTATATGGATATTGTGCACTGGTTGCAACAAAGTAAAGGTATAGGTACAAGTACAAATACAAGTTGTGGTACAGGTGCAGGTACATGAGCATAAGATGTGGATTATCGTATCACAAGAGATTTCTTGGTTAGGTTTAAAGACAAGGTATATGTACCAGACAATAGTGAGCTCAAGAAGGTGATAATGAGGGATTTTCATGTGAAACCATGTTCGAGTCACCCAGGCTATCAGAAGACATCGACTACAGTGAAGAAGTTTTATTATTGGCTTTATCTAAAGAAGGATGTAACAAAGCTTGTGGCTAGGTGTTTTAATTGTCAACAAGTGAACGGAGAGTGTAAGCATCCAAGTGGACTGCTGCAACTGATTACGATTCTAGAATGGAAATGGGAGGTCATTTCCATGGACTTCATCATAGAATTTTCGAGGACAGTGAAACAACATAATTCCATCATGGTTTTTGTGGATAGGTTGAAAAAGGTAGTGCACCTAGTTCTAGTGAAGTCTACATTCTTAGTAGCGATGTAGCATAGATTGTCATTAGAGATGTGGTCATATTGCATGGCATTACACAGAAGATTTTATTAGATAGGGATGCGAAGTTCACTTCCAATTTTTGTAAGAAGTTGTTTGCATGTTTTGGCACAAAAATGGCCTTCAACACAACTTATCATCCATAGAAAGATGGATAGGTAGATAGGGTCAGCAGGATATTGAAAGATATGTTGAGGATGTATGTGATGCATGAGCAGTGGAAGTGGGAAGAGTAACTTCCATTGGTAGTGTTCGCTTACAACAATGGGTATCAGGAATACTCGAGGATGAGCCAATTCGGGGCATTGTATGAGAGAAGTTGAAATACTCCCATTAGTTGGAGTGATCTGGTTAAAAACGTGTTGATTGGATGAGACATGTTGGAAGAAATGGAAAAGGAGATGCAGGTAATCAAGAAGAATTTCAAACCAGAATAGGTTAGGAAGAAGAGCTCTGTAGATCGAAACATGTTGTTTAAGGAGTTTGATGTTGGGAACTAGCGTGCTTGCGTATCAAGCCCAAGAAGAGCTCTTTGTTGATTGGATCATGTGCCAAGATGGCACCACGGTTTTGTGGAACTTTCAAGATTATTAAGAGGATTAGGCCAATATCCTATCGACTTGCAATGCCTTCGATAGTGAAAATCCATGATGTTTTCCATGTTTCATTGCTTAAGAAACATGTTAAATATGCTGATCATGTGATTGACTGGTTTATATTGTAGGTGGAGCTAGAAGGAGAATTCCAGCTGGAACCTCAATGAATTTTGCAAAGAGAAACACTCATTCTCTGGAATCGAGAAATCAAGCAGGTTAAAGTGTAATGGAAGCAATTTGGGACCAATGAAGCTACATGGGAGATGGAAGATCATATGCGAGCCATGTGTCCATCTTTATTCGCTGGTTGAGCGAATGTTATGGTATATGTTGGTATGATGTTTTGGTATAAGTACATATGTGTATTAATGACAATACCACCATGAGCTATGTTATAAAGCTCCAATAAGCAATATGGGTGTCATGTCATTATGATGTTATGTTGTCATGTTGGTTTGCTTCTCAGCAGGTTGATCATTGAAAATACTGCAACAAGCTAAGTTATAAATCTCCATGGGAAGTTGATGCAGGAGAATTAGCTCCGAAAAACGCCTTATATTTTATCTAAGCTAGGGGGTTTCATGTTTTGAAGAAATGTAAATATTAATATTATTTTGAGTGATTAATTATATTTTAATTAATCATTTGTGAGAATTTGTAAATGTGAGAGAAATTAGTTTCTAGATTATTTAGAATTAATAATGGAGTCTAAGTTAGAATTAGTTGATAGGTTTTAGGGATAAATATCTATCTTTTAGGGATGTTGAGAGATTTAGGGGTTTGTTGAGGAATTGAAGGGATAAAGCATTAAATAGATCATTTTTTAAATTGTATAAATAGGAGGGGGTTTTGAGAGAAAAATACATTGAGATAGTTGGAGAGAGTGAGAGTGTGGTTGAGAGCTGGTTTTGAACAGCCAAGGCTGTAAGCCTCTGGCAAATTGTAAGGGCCATGAACGTTGAATATTGGGCCAAGAAGAAAAGTTTGTAAGTATGTTCATTTTCTATGAAAGTGTGATTTTGAGTTATGCGCCTTAGTTTGGTCAATTCATGTATGGGTCAATTACTGTGTTAAGAGTGAATTTGCTGGTATTTGCTGGTTAATTGGTTAATTGGTGTATTAATTCCTGTGGAATAAGAATGTGCATAATTCAATGAATCTGAGGGAGATCGAAGATTATATATAAAGATTGATTGATTCGGCATACAGCTCTGCATATAAGTTATTAATCTCGGCATGATAATTGTTAAATTATATTGGTAAATCCATTTCTATCGAATGAATGATTCTCTGGATTTGATTGACTACAATTAAAAAGAGAGAGCGCCCAGTAATATGAAGTCAGGAGCTACATAAAAAAACGCAGGGTAAAGAAATCGATCAAGAGAGAATCGATGATTATTGGTTTAAAATCTGGGTAAAAGTCTAAATTGAATGAGGCATTCAATTTGGCAAGGTGATAATCTGTAATAAGATGGCGCAGAGGTTAAATCCATATAGAAAGAACTGACAATAATGTCAAATTGTGATTATATGGATAGCAGGAAATACATTGAAGGTGTAATGCTTGTTTGGTAAATGTTTGAAGAGGAGTGAAATCGATTCACATTTTACAGTGTTACAAATCTGGTTGCAGGGCGAGTTCTGGGTAAAGAGCAGAGTTCTAAATTGAAAATATTGACCATCGTTTCAAATTGGTTAAAGAGTCGAGTTCTGGTTGACATACAGATATGCGTTGTGAGTTGGAAGCTCCCGGCAACTCCTGAAGGCATTGTAAAAGGCGACTATGCAGAAACGTCAAATCCTGAATTGGATGCATTGAATGTCAGAATCCACGTGCAGCGGAATGGTAAGTGCGTGGGTAAATTGTGTTAGCATTCAGTTTTAATTTGAATCTGAATTTTATGAAATTGCATAAGGAAGAAATTGAGCGTATAGTGGAGCATAGAGACCCAGATTTGAATTGGTTAAAGACATGCAGTTTGTACAGAAATGAGGGGGTCGATAATGAAATTGTTTGTAGAAAAAAATCAGATCATTTTACCCATTTGGAAATGCATAATATGACAGAGCGAATTGCAGTGGTTCAGTAGTTGTTTCATATATATTGTAAAACGTTTGGCATGTTGGTTTCTCACTGGCATTAAACTAGTAACCAATGCTGAGATTTGCGTTCATTTGGTTGACTGGAAGAAGTGTAGTCATAGCATTGCGAAGTCACATTGCCGGTGGTCAATACATGGAGCAGTAAGCCAGTTTGTAGACTAACGCAGAATAATTGCAGCATTGATATGAAGTTAAGCTGTAAAATGTCGAGTTATGTAATGACCGCAGCAAAGCGAGGAGGCCCAATTGAAATTGAAGGGCGTTTATGAAGGTAAGTCCGTAGCCATAAAGATGTATAACTTGTGTGGATCGATGTGATTAAAATGATTTTGCTGTAAGGATCGATTTGTATGGGAATATATAATTTCACATGGTATGGTAGCATGGGCGTATTCTTGAATTTAAAGTCTGGCATTATAAAAATGAAATTTGTGAGTTGGGTTATTCACATGAAGAGATGGATTGTTGGTTTATAGTTTCATACAATTGATTTAAAGTTTGAGGTTGATTGCATGTAAGAGCCAACTTGAAATATGGTTTCCACAAACCATTAAAATGTGTGGACATATGTTAAGACAAAGCTTCTGAATTGAGTTGTGTGAGATTGCCCAGTAGGAGTCTTATTTGGGTAAAAGAAAATTTGGAGTTGCATTTGTATATGCACTCACATAGTTTAAAGATTCTGGGTATTGCAGGCCCCGCCTGCGTCATTTTTGGTATCAGAGCTTGGCTCTGAATGAAAGTTTCTTGAAAAGCAATTCAGAACCGAGAGATTGCAGAGACAGAAGAGTCCACAACAATGTTGGGAAATAAAAATTCACTTGGATTGTGGAGGTATTGTGTTGTTTAATTTTGATTTGAGTTTTACTGACAAGGAAATGGAATGATAATTGATGATTGCAGCAAGGAAATATCTCAGCAAAGGAGATCAAGGGATAGTAATGAGAGAAGCTGTTAATGATTTCTGAGTGGAAGAAACTCAGCAAAGAAGAAATTATTGCTGACAGCTGAAGTTTGCCAGATAAAGTCAGAAGATTGGAAGAAATAATCAGATTCTAAAAATCTGATTGATAGTAGTTGAATATCAAGAAATTGTGCAGAGGAAGCATAAAGATTTGCTGAAACAGATTTGCAGGTGAATGGAAGGACAAGATCAGACGAGATCTTGGAGGTAAGATGATGTGGTTTTATTTGGATTTGAAGAATAGAATATTGTAGTCTTTGCATTGAAGTATTATTGCAACTCCCAAAAGGCAATGTGGTTAGAGTTGTTAAAAGATAAAGGAAGCTGGTAAAAGTTTCTTAGTGAAAACATAGATGTGGCAGAACCTTGAAGAATTCCAATATAGATTGGAAAAGGAGGACAGTTGTGTTCTTAGAACAGGCAGATGAGTTGAAGCCCAGGAAGAGCAAAGAGAAGTGCTCAAAGGAGGTTCCAGAGATAGAGAACCAATTTCTTGCCAAAAGACTGAGTGAGGAGAGCTTGGTGAGGTAAGTGGCGGCAGGACAGGACTTGCTGCTGAAGAGGCTTTAGTGCAACTCATAGTAAAGTGAGTGAGGAACTCATAGAAATGGAAAGGATGATGACTAGTGACAGTCGTAACAGAGGTTCTGAAATAAACCACAACAGAGGACAAAAGAAGAAGGATGCCAAGGAAATTGGCATACAGAGACAGTTAAGCAAAGAGGAATATGAGAGGGAGAAGGCTGAGATAGTAGTTCAGCTTGAGGTGTTAATGGAGATGTTGCAAAGAAATGAGGAAGACCAGAAGCATGGTTATGTTATGAGAAAAAAGTTGAAGTGGCAGAGGCTACAAGAGAAGTGGAATCATCAGGTAAATATGCAGTTGATAAAGGAACTAAGGGAACTTGAACAGGTTATTGATGCCAGACAGAGGATAGAGAAGCTCGAAATAGTTGAGCTACAGCAAAAGGAAGATGCTGAAGAAGATGTTGAAGTTTCGATATGTTACCCAGAAAGTGGACCATTACTTTTTGAAAGTGATGAAGAGCTAGAAGAGTTGAATCATATGAATGATTCGAAGCAGCCCGAAGACTTGATGACTGAAGCATCAAATAAGACCGTAAGGTCTTGTGATTTTAAAACTAATGATTTGTGTGTGATTGCAGGTTTGGAAGAAGATAGACAATCTTTTAAAGTTGTCAAAGATGTGGAAGAGTACCTTCCAGAAGATGAAAGTTTTGAAGCAGAATATGATAAAAAGGCTGGGAAAGAATCAGTTCACTACAGTGGACAAATGCTGGAAGACATCAGTGAAATAGCTGATGAGAAGGGGAGACTAGCTGACAGTCTCAAGAGTTCTTTGAGTTTGGATCAACATACTGATATGCTGACAGAAGAAGAGAAATCAACGCAACATACTGAAGTGTTGCTAAAGGGAAAAGAGGTACAGAGGCCTTATATTTTTTATTATAATGATTGTCTTATAATTGAAGATGTTGTTGCAGACGCTGGAACATATTTGACACAGGTGGATAGCCAAATGGAAGAAGAAGAGAAAGAACATCTACTGAAGGATGTTAAGGATAGATTGCTGAAGAAGGATGACAAAATAGTTGACAGATGCAGAAAACAGAGGCAAGAAATTGTTCTAAAAGACAATGTAGCAGCAGCAGAAAATGTGCAAAATAACAGTAAGGGTGAAAAGGAAGAAATCAAAACAAGTGAAGAACAAGCAAGAATGAGAGTTCAGCAATCAAGAGATGGAAACAATTAGCAGACAGAGGACATACTGGACAGAGAAATTGAATTGATAAGGAGGTTAATGATAAAAACATCACAGAGAAGGACGGAAATCAGAAAGAAAAGGAGTGACAACAAGAGGAAGACTGTAGCAGACTTGGAAGGCAGAGCAAGTGGAGCACTACAACACAAAATATGGAAACTTGGAGGACAACAACAGATAACAACAGCAGTAAAGCAATTGAAAAGCAAGGAAAGATTACAAAATAAAATTTGGGATCCAGGAGGAAATAATTATCCAAACTTATGACCAGGTGGTCATGAATTTTCTTACATGGGGAGTCTGATGCAGGAACATTAGCTTCGAAAAACGCCTTATATTTTATCTAAGCTAGGGGGTTTCATGTTTTGAAGAAATGTAAATATTAATATTATTTTGAGTGATTAATTATATTTTAATTAATCATTTGTGAGAATTTGTAAATGTGAGAGAAATTAGTTTCTAGATTATTTAGAATTAATGATGGAGCCTAAGTTGGAATTAGTTTCTAAGTATTAGGGATAAGAATCTATATTTTAGGGATGTTGAGATATAATAGGATTTGTTGAGATATTAAGGGGATTGAGCATTTAATTAGATCATTTTTAAAATTGTATAAATAGGAGGGGGTTTTGAGAGAAAATACATTGAGATAGTTGGAGAGAGTGAGAGTGTGGTTGAGAGCTGGTTCTGAACAGCCAAGGCTGTAAGCCTCTGGCAAATTGTAAGGGCCATGAATGTTGAATATTGGGCCAAGAAGAAAAGTTTGTAAGTATGTTCATTTTCTATGAAAGTGTGATTTTGAGTTATGCGCCTTAGTTTGGTCAATTCATGTATGGGTCAATTACTGTGTTAAGAGTGAATTTGCTGGTATTTGCTGGTTAATTGGTTAATTGGTGTATTAATTCCTGTGGAATAAGAATGTGCATAATTCAATGAATCTGAGGGATATCGAAGATTATAAAGATTGATTGATTCAGCATACAGCTCTGCATATAAGTTATTAATCTCGGCATGATAATTGTTAAATTATAAATCCATTTTTGTTGAATGAATGGTTGTCTGGATTTGATTGACTACAACTAAAAAGAGAGAGCGCCCAGTAATATGAAGTCAGGAGCTGCATAAAAAAAAAACGCAGGGTAAAGAAATCGATCAAGAGAGATTCGATGATTATTGGTTTAAAATCTGGGTAAAATTCTAAATTGAATGAGGCATTCAATTTGGCAAGGTGATAATCTGTAATAAGATGGAGCAGAGTTTAAATCCATGTAGAAAGAACTGACAGTAATGTCAAATTGTGATTCTATGCATAGCAGGAAATACATTGAAGGCGTAATGCTCGTTTGGTAAATGTTTGAAGAGGAGTGAAATCGATTCACATTTTACAGTGTTGCAAATCTGGTTGCAGGGCGAGTTCTGGGTAAAGCGCAGAGTTCTAAATTGAAAATATTGACCATCGTTTCAAATTGGTTAAAGAGTTGAGTTCTGGTTGATATACAGATATGCGTTGTCAGTTGGAAGCTCCCGGCAATTCCTGAAGGCATTGTGAAAGGCGACTATGCAGAAATGTTAACTCTGAATCCTGAATTGGATGCGTTGAATGTCAGAATCCACGTGCAGCGGAATGGTAAGTGCGTGGGTAAATTGTGTTAGCATTCAGTTTTAATTTGAATCTGAATTTTATGAAATTGCATAGGGAAGAAATTGAACGTATAGTGGAGCATAGAGACCCAGATTTGAATTGATTAAAGACATGCAGTTTGTACAGAAATGAGGGGGTCAATAAGGAAATTGTTTGTAGAAAAAAATCAGATCAATTTACCCATTTGGAAATGCATAATATGACAGAGCGAATTGCAGTGGTCCAGTAGCTATTTCATATATATTGTAAAACGTTTGGCATGTTGGTTTCTCACTAGCATTAAACTAGTAACCAATGCTGAGATTTGCGTTCATTTGGTTGACTGGAAGAAGTGTAGTCATAGCATTGTGAAGTCACATTGTCGGTGGTCAATACATGGAGCAGTAAGCCAGTTTGTAGAGTAACGCAGAATAATTGCAGCGTTGATATGAAGTTAAGCTGTAAAATGTCGTGTTATGTAATGACCGCAGCAAAGCGAGGAGGCCCAATTGAAATTGAAGGGTGTTTATGAAGGTAAGTCCGTAGCCATAAAGATGTATAACTTGTATGGATCGATGTGATATGAATGATTTTGCTGTAAGGATCGATTTTCATGGTGTGGTAGCATGGGCGTATTCTTGAATTTAAAGTCTGGCATTATAAAAATGAAATTTGTGAGTTGGGTTATTCACATGAAGAGATGGATTGTTGGTTTATAGTTTCATACAATTGATTTAAAGTTTGAGGTTGATTGCATGTAATAGCCGACTTGAAATAATGGTTTCCATAAACCATTAAAATGTGTTAAAATGTGTGAACATATGTTAAGACAAAGCTTTCTGAATTGACTTGTGTGAGATTGCCCAGTAGGAGTCTTATTTGGGTAAAAGAAAATTTGGAGTTGCATTTGTATATGCACTCACATCGATTAAAGATTCTGGGGTAGAGCAGGTTTAGGCCTGCATCAGAAGTATGTTTTTCTACAGAATTATTGTTGGTTGTAGGTATTGTTGAACACGGAGGATGGTGTTCCCCCAAGGGAGAGGGTTCTGTAACAACCCTGGTGAAAATTCCATGTAATAAAAGTTAATAAAGGAAAAATAATAACCAACGTCATGGGACAAGTATTCCAAGAATAATTTTGGGCTAAACATCCTAGTGCGAGTGTTCATATGGTTTATTATGGCTATGGAAATTGGAAAAGGCAATGGCTAAGGCTTTGGAAAGGAAAAGTGGCATTTATTGGCATTCATTTATGAAAATAATGGAAAATAGGAGAAAAGGGAGGTGAAAGGTCTCAAAAGTTGCATGTGATGTGAAAAACGAAGAAAAATATTGGAAAATGAAGAAAATAGAGGCCTCATTAATAAAAAGGTTTCTCAAGATCAGTTCATGGCTTTTGTTCAATGCTTTTTTGGAGCTCTCATTATTCTCTCTCTCTCTCTCTCTCTCCCTCTCTCTCACATACTCTTGGATACTTAAATTTTTCTTGGAGCACTCTTGGAGAATGTGGAATTTTGGGAAATTTAGAGCAAGAAGGAAAAGGAAGAGCAAGACAACGCAAGAGGACATCAGGATTAGCATCTACAACAGGTTTTGATTGCAGGTACCGAGTTGCATGTATGCTTTCCTCACTAGCTTTGGCATGCGTGGTGTATGTATGTGATTTTTTGGTCATGATATGTCATTGGCATGGAGGGTTGCCTAGATTGACAGTGGATTTTCCTAGCCTTGCCATTTCCTAGATATCCATGGTTTTGTGGGTTCATTTCATTGCTTGTTTTACTTATTGGTTCTCATGTGCCTTTGGATGTGGGTTGCGTTATTAGTTCTTGGAAGCCTTGGTTGGACAAACGCTCTGGAATCCCTATAACAACTTGGGTTGAGTTACTAGTCCTGGAAGCCTTGGTTGGACAAATGCTCTGGAAGCCCTTGGTGGGTTGATTTGCTAGTCTTGGAAGCCCTAGTTGGATGAACACTCTAGAAGTTTGGTGGCAACTGTGGGTTGAGTTACTAGTCCTGGAAGCCCTCATTGGAACAAACTCTTTGGATCCATGTAAAACTTGGGTAGAGACCAATCTGGTGATGGTCATTGATTTCTGACCATGAGTTGGAATCATTGGTTCAGGCTTGAGGTGGTTTAGCCTCTAGAAGCCCTGGTTAGGTTTTGATTTATGTGTTGTATGATATCCCACATTCATGCTTGGAATATGGCACGTGGATGACTAGCTGAAAGAAATATTTGGTTCAACCTAGTCTATGGTGAGGTGGTTTGTGGAAGTCCCATACCTGGTCAACCTATGCAATCATCAATAAGAGCTCTTCTCATTAGTATTTTATGGGTAAATATATTTTTTTATATGTGGTTTATATGGTTTTTATATCCCTGATATTTTTGTTGGATATATATTGGTTATGATTCAATTTTATGACAATGATAATGCATGACTCTCATCATGTTTTGGTTAAACACAAAATGTACAATGAATGTATGGCTTAATAGATTGTAATGCATTTATTGTGATGAGGCATCAATGCTTCTTAGTGATTCTCAGATAAGTGTGAGACCCCTATGCTCAGATATGTTGTTTAAACCTGTAGAATGCATATTTGTGACATGTTTAACAAAATGTATGTCATGGATAGTAGGGGTCAATTCAAGTCCTTATACAAGTATTTGCTTGTATATCATTATTTTGATGTTACTTTTCAATTCTGGAAGTTTCATGGAGTTCTGGGCAGTGATCTGAGTCCTGGACTTGAAAAAGTGGCATAGAATATGGAGTCGTTGGCACATAAATACCTGGAAAAGTCCCTAGTCGCAGGCATGCGTTGTCGTGGGAGCGACTGGAGGGTCCTAGTCGCATGCATGCCCATGTCAAGGGAGTGACTGAGGCTTTACTGCAGTAAAATGTCAGTTTGTCTCAGGGGTTGGTCACTTGGATGGGTTGGATGGCTCCTGGGGGTTATGTGGCATGTGTAGAAGGTCATGTTGGCTGTGTTCTGTTGGTTCCACTTCCTTAATTGATATATAGGGAGTCAAATCATATCGCAGTAACTCTTCATCGCATGTTTACCCTAGTTGGTCGGTTACTTGGGTAGAAGTGAAAGGAGGGTGTTACAATATTATTATAATATTATGTTTCTCTAAATATCCCCTGCTAACCCCAACCCTCATAAATTATGGGTGAAGATTGGGAAAGAAACATAATATTATAATATGAGGACAGGGCTGATGGAATATTGGGAGAAACATAACATTCTTATAAGATTATGTTTTGAGTGGGGGGAATATTGGGAAAACCATAACATGATAATAATATTATGTTTCTCCAAATACTCTCGAGCCCCGCCATCATATTATAATATTATATTTTTTCTAGCATTTCCCCCATCCCCAGCCTCATCTCTCATATATTATATGATAGTAGGGGTAGAGAGGAATATTGAGAAAAAACATAATATTGTTATAGTCGCCTAATGGTTAAGAGCATGTGTTTCCTCGTAAGAGTATGTATTTCTTTGTAAACTTAACAATCAATTCGTTGTGCTGAAATGAATCCTTTGTCCCACAAACAAGTAGCTCTCATATACCAATTTGGTGTCTCCCAATCATCCTTTCATTATAATATTTTTTCATTCCTGTCCAAATATTCCCCAATACTATCTTCATAATAATTATATAATTAAAATGCATTAAACCTCCCTTTCTAGATATTCTCCAACCCCCTTCGTAATAATTGTATAATTAAAATGCTTCCTTGCCTACTTGCTTCAAATTGTTTCATTTGAGCTTTAGCCCATACTGCCCCCTCATCTCATTTTGATATCCATTTATTTTAAAAAGCACCATGAGTGAAGCGACTCTTTTAATTTATTTAAACACGATATCCAAGATTAATGTTGTACAAGAAAGGTTGCCGAATTTACATCAGTGATATTAAATCGTTGGCTTTCTAGGTATGATAGAATTCTTTTCTTTTACTCATTTTCAGAATTCAACATTTTTCATAGATATTATTTGTGAAAATATCATATTTTACTATTTAAATAAATTTATATCTGCGAATAAGTAGATTTAATCAAATACGAACCAACCTGCAATCGACAACATCTATTGAGTTTCCAGGTAGTAAAATTCTGTAGCAAACTCGGGTATGCAGTGTGGCCGCGGGTTATAATGTCGGCTCACGTTATCATGTCCCCGCTTCCACGCTCCCTTCACGAAGCTTCCAGAAACCCCAGAATAGTGTTATTTCTGCCGATGTCGCCATTCAGGACGGTTAAAAACAAACCCAACCCTCTGGTAAATTCTAGGATTGAAGCCATGAATCGTATTGAATCGTATTTATTTTTATTAGTTGACATGGGGTGATGTTTTCCTTAAATAAATGTGATGAGTTATGGTTGTAATTGCTGGTGGTTTGACAATTGAATTAGAATATATATTTTTATTATAAGAGAAAATCAAATTATCGATTTTAAATTAGCTATTAATACTTAATATTTTAAATCTTGTACATTTTTGACACTATCAATATTTTAAATTTTGAAATTTGAATTTCCTAGTTTACACCATACTTCATATCACTAAACTTGCCAATTAAACTACCACAATATTATTTTATTTAATATTAATGGTATTATATAATATAATTCATAATTATATATATATATATATATATATATGGGAGAGATAAATAATTAATAGATAATATATTTTTAGATATATTTTAATATTGCTTTATAATATTTTTAATTGATATGTGTCTTTTTAATTATAATAAATTTTAGAGAAAATTTTAGGTGATAATCACATGAGAACCAACTAGTAGAGTTTATCTTCACTACTATGAGTTATTAGTAACATTATAATTAATATTATTTTATATAATGGTTTATTATATTTTAATATTAGATAATTAAGATTATATATTGAAATATATATTAATAATGAATATATAGTTATTAATATATTGAAAATGGGGTAGCAAGTTAAGTGGGTTTGATTGTGGGGAAAAATCCATAGGTAAGAGCGCTTGTGCTAGAGGCGATCTAGGATGGGTGACTTCTCGGGAATGATCTGGGATGGGTGACCTCCCGGGAAATCCTGGTTACAGGGTGCAAGCCCCAGAAGTGATGATTGATGCTATGTGATTCATTTCACTAGTTTCAATCCCACTTCTTCACCCTTGTGAGCATCACTTGATGTAATGAGTGCTAAATGGACTATTCAAAAATCATGAGAAATTAGTCAGACTACCTCTCATGGAAATGGTCATAGATAAATGATGATGTAATGAGTGCTAAGTGGACTATTCAAAAATCATGAGAAATTAGTGAGACTACCTCTCATGGAAATGGTCATAGATAAATGATGATGTAATGAATGCTAAGTGGACTATTCAAAAATCATGAGAAATTAGTCAGACTACCTCTCATGGAAATGGTCATAGGTGAATGACATGAGTGCTAAGTAGACTATTCAAAAATCATGATAAATTAGTTAGACTACCTCTCATAGAAATGGTCATAGGTGAATGACTTACTTACCTCTCATGGAAATGGTCATAGGTGAATGACGTGAGTGCTAAGTGGACTATTCAAATATCGTGAGAAATTATTCAGACTACCTATTATGGAAATGGTCATAGGTGAATGACTTAACGCAGTTGAATCCCAAAAATAATATCTAATATAATGCACTGTGAAAAACCCTCAATACTTATATTACAATATATTATAAATATATATTATGAATATAAGTAAATTAGCTTTAACAATATAAAATGTGGTTGTGAAAGAAGACATATTTTTACGTTTTTTGTGGCTTTATAAATTGGCTAAGCTATCTTTATAAAGTTATAACTTTTAAAAATGCTTTAAAAAAATGGTTTCTTACTTGTAATTAAACACAAAATTTCAAATTTATCCACCAATAAAACAATAGATTAAATATAATTCTATAATGAAAAAATACTAGATAATATATCTTGATAAAATGAAAAAATACATTAAATGCAAAATATTATAGTAAAAAAATTAATTAATACAAAACCAACTCTAAATAAATTTGTATAAATTGCTATAGTTTTCTGCAATGACAAATAAATATTTTAATGATGATGATGATGATGGTTACCATCCTTTAAGACCAATGAGGTCTATTAGACCTTAAGAAAGGAGAAAGATTCTAAGTTTGATTCTTCAAAATCTTGTTTCTATGGTCAAAGCGAAGGGAAATAAGTGCTCCAAGATCACTATAGGTGGGTTGGCTTAATAGGTCAAGAAGACTGGAAGTGTGGCAGATGGTAGGGAATTAAGAGCGAATGTGAGTAAGAGTAGGACAGTTTGAAAGGAAGTTATTTTCATCTTCCACCTGCTTAGAATCACAAATCTGAGAGATCCTATCATTCCAAGGGGTCTTGGGAATAGACCACTTTCTGGTCTGACTCCGAAGCTCATGGGAATTAGTTCTTATCTTAGCGATGTTCATTTTTTTCTTATTGTTGGACAACACAAAGAGATAATTTTGATTATCAAGGGTGGGGTTGATCACTTCCTTATAGTACCTTAGCTTCATTTTACCCTCCAGCTCCCGATCCTCTTACAAGTTGTATTTAAATTTGGAGGTAATAGTATTTTTTATATTATCTTTTCTTCCCACACTAAGCTCCTCCTTAATTCCCCAATGGTTAAGCGAGCACTAGGCATCCTTTTTCCACCCGCGCTTGAGGCGAAGGTCAGGGTTTTGACTACAGTCAGAAGCAATTTTAGGGAGGCTTTTTGGTTCCATGTTTTAAAGATCCTTCTTATACATAAGATATCTAAACATAGATGTACTTTCGATGGGGGACAAACCAGATTCGATCAAGAGGATATGTAGGGAGTATTTCCCTTGATCTTAAGGTTGTAGGTTATGAATTACTTTTGAATCATCTCAATATTCCTCCATGACTCTCTAGATATACTGCAAACCCAAACTTCACATCCGTATAAGACAATAGGGGTGACAAGGGTCTCGAAGAGGAACCTCTTTTTACTCCAAATGTAAAGATCGACCAACTTACAATTGTTTTCAAGATCATAATAAGCTTTCCAACCCCCAATAATCCTTTTCTCAATGCTATAATTCCAATTGAGATGCATTAAATGCATTAAATGTTTTTTATAAAAAAAATATTTTACAATGGAGAGAAAAGTAAATCATTTGTAAATACATATTTTAATAGTCTAATATATAAGAATATCAATTAAATGTTTTTTATTAAAAATTATATTTTATAATGGAGAGAAGGGTATATTATTTGTAAGTTAATTATTCAATAAAATAATATATATTTTTTAAAATGTAATATTTTTTTTTTTACATTTAATTTTTTTTTTTTGTTAATGTTTAATTTTTTTTTAATTAAAATAACTTTAAATTATTAATATTTACAAAAATATTAATTAATTTTAAATTCTTTCTAATTAACTAATTTTCAAAGCTATATTATTAATTTACATTTCTCATTTCAAAATTTATAATAATATTACATGATTAATTTAAATTTTATTATAAAATTTATGACATCAATATCTTCATATTTTATTAAAATCATCCTAGATCTATCTTAACTCTGGATTTGACCCCTCTCGACCCTTGGTATATGCAGAGTTAAGATGGCTCTAGGCATGTTTAATTCCCCCCTTACATAGGCTACATCGCACATGAATATCATGGGTCAATACCATGGGTTCTCAATACCATGGACCATTTTTATATTTTATATTTTATTTTTTATAAGATTATTTTTATTTTATTTATTTTATTTTATTTTGATCAAGTTAAAATGTTTACATTACAAATAATATCTTTAATATCTTTTAGATTAACCGATGTGGTTCATCATAGGACACAGGTGAAAAATTCAATCAATCCTAAAGAATAAATAGCAAGGATGCATGAGGGTCCACAACTAACCAATGTGGTTCATCATAGGACACAGGTGAAAAAATCAATCAATCCTAAAGAATAAATAGCAAGGATGCATGAGGGTCCACAACTAGCAGTTGGTAAATTAATTAAAATAATATTTAGTTATAACCTAATGATTAGGAATTACTTATTAAAATAATAGTTAGTTATAAACTAGCAGTTAGGAATTAGTGTTTATTTATTTTAATTATATATTAATTAAATTAATTAATTTATAATATTATAAAAATTAAACAAAATTAATAATACCTTTTTTGGTAAGTTGGGCTATTCTATTAATCAAAAACATAAAGTTACATATGCTACAGGCTAGGTAGGCAAGCTGCGCTTAGCCTATCCCAGCATTTGTTACACGGTTTCTAGGCTGCCTTCGGAGAAGAAACCAACCCAGACAAAACTTATAACAAAGAAAAACATTATGCGTAAAAGCGCTGACATATCTAAGTAACATAAAGTAAACGGTTGCAGAGAGGCACTGCTGGCGATCATGACAAAAAACATAGTAGCACTATGTGGTTGCGCATACTTCACTTTCCATATTCATCATCACTATAGGGGTCCTCCTCCACAATGGGGCAAGTAGGAGCCTTCACAGCAGCTACCTCCGCATCAACCACTGTTCGCTAGGGAGTCTAGATTGGTGCGCAGAGGATGGGGGAGTCTGGATCAACTGTGTCGGGGACATGCATCTAGATGCCATCAGAGTCCATCACCCAAATGTCCGTATCCTCATCATCCTTCTCCGGAATCGGCGTCGAGTCAATTTTGCTGTGCTGGGGTGCATCTATGGAGGAGTGGTGGAATTCCTCAGACCGTATCTTCCTCTCTGTGCAGAGTACCCAGAGGGTTCTACATGCTGCTCAGGGTTGGGACATTGACGCACAAAGGTGCTTGAAGAGGAGCCATATTTCAAATCGAGACGGTTATCTTTGCCACAGTGATAACGACCAAGGGGAGCCCCTCGCTGTCCTCCTTGGAAAGTTCGTTGGTGAAGTCTGGGAGCTATAGCGCACCGAGGTAGGAGGAGAATTTCAGAAAAGAAGGAGGAACATAAGGGCGAGCCGCACAGGGGCTCAGGGGAAAGGAGTGACTGGGGGGTGAATGCACAAGAAGGGGTGCGACAGCCTAGAGGAGACTGCGCAAAGCTATGCTGAGAGTAGAGCTTCGCAGCCTATGGAGGTCAGGGAGAAGCCTGAGCAGAGTAAGGGAGACAAAAGGCAAAGATAACAGACAGAGTATGGAAAGGGGCTTTGAGCTCATCTCTTTAAAGGGGTGGGGATGAGTATGATGAGGATAGAAATGATTAGGTTTCACATGAATCTGGGTGCGATGATTGAGAACCTAAGGAGGCTCGAGGGAAGGGGGATGGCTGCAATGCAGTTTAACCATAGTGGTCATTAATGGTGGTGGATGTGAGATGATGCTCAGGAAAATATGACGCAGTTCCAGTCTACTTGTCATCATTGCTGATTCATTGAGTTTCGTGCGAGTGACTAATAGAATGAGGATCCACAACAGGTGAGGCTCTATGCAGGGGATCTTCTTTTCCCATGGAGTGTGGGATCTGATTGACAGGCATGTCAATTCTATCACCTGCATCCCGGGGAATAAAATTAATAATATTACAACGGTTAAAATTAGGAATTAATCGTTAGTAAATTAGTTATTCAATAAATTAAAATGATATTTAGTTATAAACAATCTATTAGGAATTAGTATTTCTTTATTTTAATTATATATATCTATATTAATTAAATCAATTTATAATATTATAAGAATTAAATAAAATTAACAATATTACAAGGGTTAAACATTTATAGAAAGTATTAGAATAAGATTAATAATTTTATTAATATATATATATATATATATATATATATATATATATATATATATATATATATATATTATAAGTTATAATGAAAATTCAAGTATAAGAAAAATCATTAAAATAAGTCTGTATTCTTATTTAAATTGAATATAATAAAATAATTAATGAAATTATAAAAAGAAAATTATCTAATTTTCGAAACAAATTATTAATTTAAATAATCATAATAATAATAATAATAAAAAGGACAGAACGAGGAAACAGGGGGTGAAATCAATAAGAAAGGGTTGGAATCCAACTCTTATTTTCCAAGCATCATCCATGTTGAGATTGATTGCATGCTTCTCACTCTCAATAGCCTCTCTAAGCTTCCTATGGTGGAAGTGATCAACCCTAGAAATGACTTTGGAATCCTCAATGCAGGCATGGTGCTTGAATTTCTTCGCATGTTAAACTAGAGCTGACGAGTGGGAATGATTGTGCCTAATGTATATTGCATTCTCTTGGATTCCATGGTTAATGGAGCGACGAATTTCTCCTATGTAGGGAATCCCACACGAACAAGGGATCAAGTAGACCACTTTCATGTCTTTAGGGTCTATAGGGTCCTTAACAAGTACAAGAGAATTTCTAATGGTATTAAGAGGTTTGAACGAAGCAGAAACTCTATTCTTTTTAAGAATATGGATAACCATGTCAGTGGTCCCTTGGATAAATGAAATTTAAACCTTAGAGATATGATCAACATGAGTAGTCTTAACCCTCAATTATTTACAGGCTCTTTGAAAGACCTTGAGGCCTTCAGTTCTATTATATCCATTATTTAAAAAAAAAATTAATAAGATGAGTTTTTTCTTGCTCCAGGTGATTCCCAATAGAAACTCTCAAAGCACGGGTTATAAGAGTGCTAAGGACCCCCAATTTTTGTGCTGGAAAATGATGAGAAGTGACATGAAGATATTGTTCTGTGTGAATTTTTTTTGCGGAAAACTTGGTGAAAAAAAACCATCATTCATTCTAGAAAGGAGGATTTCAAGGAAGGGAAGACACCCGTTCACCTCAACCTCCATCGTGAATTTGATGGAATCTGATTGGGAATTAAGATGGCTAAGAAACAAATATAATTTCTCACGTCCATGGGGCCAAATGATGCAAGTATCATCAAAAAACCTCTTCCATATTTTAGGGTGAAATTAAGCTGATGCTAAAGACTTGGTCTCAAAATCCCCCATGAATAAGTTAGCAACTATAGGGGAAACATGGGAACCCATTGCAATCCCACAAGTTTGCTGATAGAAATCGCCTTGGAAACTGAAGAAAGTCGAGGTGACATAGAGGCCCACTAATTTGGAGGTGTCATTGTCAGTGATCCGATTTACGACATCAATGGCCCCTTGAATATGGATTTTGGTATAAAGGGAAACACCGTAAAAAATTACTAACAAATCCCCAATGTCCATCTTGATATCTTTCCATTCTTTAACAAAGGAATGAACGTGACCAAGAAGAGGTTTAAGCTTTTGAGCTAAGAATTTAGCAAGAAGATAAGTAGGCCCACATATTGTGTTAACAATAGGTCTTAAGGGGACCCTTGTCTTACGAATTTTTGGAAGACCATAAATTCTAGGGGTGAGGGGATTGCTTTCAATAAGAATTTTAGAGATAGGATTAAGGGAATTATTCGATTTAATGGCGGTCATTATTTCTTTAGTAACAAACTTAATAGGATTCTTATTAAGCTTGATGTAACTACCGCTATTAGAAATATGGTCAATCATTTTTTTAACATAGTCAGATTTATCTAAAATGACGATGACCCCACCTTTTTCAGCTTTAAGGATGACAATGTTGAGGTTACCCCTTAAGGCTTTAAGGGAAAGAAATTCATTTTCACTAATGTTTCTTTTTGGAGGCTTCACCTTCCTAAGAACGGTAACACCGTCTTCCATAATAACCTGTTTAATATTTTCAAGAAGGTCCCTAATACCACATTCGATGTTACAAATAATACCATCTATGGGAATCTTTTAGGGGCCAGGGAGAAATTAAGCCCTTTATCAAAGGGGCTAAAACCAAAGGGATCAAAATTTTTACTTGTGTTGGAAAAATACTGAGAGGGGGGGGGGGGTGGGTGAATCAGTATTTGGATTTACTCAGATCTTTTTACTTTCTCATTCTTTAATAATCGATACGCTACTTTAATGAAACAGACTCGCGTATATACGCGGATACCCTTTACAGAACTCGCGTATGCACAGAGATATTAATAAACAATCAATTCTTCACTTAGATCCTTGCATTTATTCATTCATCAGATGTTTATATAGCAGTAGACATGTGCAGTAATAATAGAATGAAACATCACACAAAAGCATCACACATGAACACCATGATTTTTAGGTGGAAACCCAAGTCGGGAGAAAACCACCGCTGCCGTTGTCTCAGCCTTCAATATTTTATTATAGAGAAAAAATCTTACAATCATGTACTAGTGTAGACTTGTACCAGCACGCAGGCACCCACCTGCAGAAGGCTAAAACCTTCTCTCGTTTACCAGCCTCACCTGGAAGGGAGCAACAACCCCCTGCTCTCGTTTACAGGCCTCACCTGGAAGGGAGCTACTACCCCTGATCTTAGCACCAGCCTCTGCTGGCAGAAAGCTTCTACTTTCAGACTGAAGGCTTCAACCCTCAGATCCACTGCAGACCACGTTTCATCAATTTTCAAACTGGATCCAACAGCTCCAACACAACCCTTCACTCTTCAACAAACATACTTTGCCCAATGCTACAAACAGAAATGTGAACTCACTGTAACCAGAATATCAGAGTTAACCCAGACTTCAGAATAGACATTCAGAAATACATTCAACTTTGAGACCCCATTAATTCAGATTACATACGAGCTTTTAGTATAACATACCTGCGTATGTACGCGTGTTTCATAAGACGAACCTGCGTATACTTCAGTAAAATTTTCAAATAAATTCTAACTGCACATACGCACCTTTCCCTGAACAGAGCCACGTATACACGCGCTTTTCACGAAACCAACCTGCGTATGGATCTCCAAAAGATAAAATTTGCACAACATATCAGATCTATGAACTTACCCAGATTTCTTCGACTTCTTCAACTGATTTGCGCCAGGTTTTCATCACTTCTTTTCAGATCATCCAAGAGATTCACCATTTCAAGATCTAGAGATCTTGAACCTTCATTATGTTCATAGATGCATCATAGATTCAGGTCTATCAATTAAGAGCAGAATTTAACCATGCAGATATACTTCAGAGTGAAGTATTCATTAAAGCCCAGACACATGCACACCCTTTGCACAATGAATTTCTTCTCCTTATATAGGATTATCCTTTATCAATACCATGAGCCAAAACCACATTACTTTTGATGGTATTCCTGGACGGGGTCACATAGACGAATCATTACTCAATACAATGGGTCAATACCATGGTGGTTACCCCTGGTTTTACATAATTAGAGCGCTTTTTGCCCATACGCAACTTGGCACGTTTTTTCTCGCGTGCATACGCTACTTGGTCTAGACAAATCCGCGTATGCCTTGAGACACACTCTTTTCATCATTGTTTCAACACATACTGAAATTCCTTTCATCATTACATCATATCACATCAAATTTACATCATTACCAAGTCCATCAAGTAAAGAACAACTTCATCAAGTAGGTTGCCATCATCTTCATCAAGTGGGTTGCCATCAAGGACAACACTTAGCATCATATTGCCAACAATCTCCCCCTTTGGACTTGATGGCAACCACGATGGTGTTTGATCACTACAGCAGATAGATACATTGAATAACACCACGAAGGAAACACCATGTCATTCTCCCCCTTTGACATCAAGGGCAAAGGGCAGATCAAAAGAAGGAAGTGCTTTGCAGATCTGATGTGTACTGAAGGTATCATGCTCCCCCTGAGTTCATGCTGCGTCTTCAAACATATTTTACAATGAAGTACTTGAATCTATGACCTTCCTATCACCAAGGACTCATACTTACATCAAAGATCCAACCAAGTGAATTTACATAAGAGACTCAAATACCCAACCAAGTGGGTTTACATATTTCAACTCAACTACCCAACCAAGAGGGTTTACAAATCTGACTCAACTACCCAACCGAGTGGGTTTACAAATAAAAAGTTCTTACATGACTAAATATTACAATTGTACATCATGGGTCTCAACAAGACTTGTTCATCAAGTTACAAATATGACTTTTCATGACCAATACTAGAAAGACCTCAAGAGAGAGATCATAATTCAGAACCATCATAATGCCAACAATTCATTATACACAACAAGAATAATTCTCCCCCTAAAACTTTGCATCCAATGCATCCTTTCCAAATGACCAAGGCTCCTCCTTAGCTTGTGCAACAATGTCAATAATACAATCATCAGTAGTCAGACTGATGCTCCCCCTGAACTGGTACTCCTGATCTTCAGCTGCCATATTAATTCTCTTATCATCAATGCATACGCGACTGTGTCTGCAGTAACTCACGTGTATACGTGACTTTAGTTTACTAAACCCGCGTATGGAAAGTAAAACATTGAAAACTTCACATTCTTTCATCTCCCCCTAAATTTGTCCTTCCTGTACCTGTCTTCTTTACATCAAATGCTTTGTCAGAAATAAGCATAACCAGAATCACCAAATAGTACTGAAAAATGCTGACCCTCAACCCAAAAATGTCAGCAACTATCCATACGCGGCTTTTTGTTCATATACTCGCGTATATACGCCACTGTGTCTCAGGAAACCCGCGTATACAATTTAATCTTTTGAATTTAATCAGATCTGATCTTCTGAGAGGCAGAGACAACACCCAACTTCTGTCTGAGATATTCGAATGCTTCCCTGGGCAGAGGTTTGGTAAATATATCAGCAATTTTTTCTTTGGAGGGAACATACTCCAACTTCACCTTTTGTTCAAGCACTTGTTCACGTAAGAAGTGATACTTGATGGGAATGTGCTTGGTTTTCGAATGCATAACAGGATTCTTTGAGATGCTGATGGCACTTGTATTATCACACATAATGGAAATAGGAGAAGTACATTTGATTTGAAAATCTCCCAAGGTTTGCATCATCCAAAGGAGTTGAGTGCAACAAGATGCGGCAACCACATATTCTACTTCAGCAGTAGATAAGGAAATAGAAATTTGCTTCTTACTGAACCAAGATACCAACCGAGGCCCCATATAGAATGCACCACCACTTGTGCTTTTTTTATCATCAACATTTCCAGCCCAATCTGCATCAGAGTAAGCATGAAGAGTAAGATCAGCATTCTTTGGATACCATAGTCCAAAGTCTTGAGTTCCTTGCAGGTATTTGAATATTCTTTTGACAGCATGAATATGAGACTCTTTTGGATTAGCTTGGAATCGTCCAACAATTCCAACAACATGCATAATGTCCGGTCTAGTCCCAGTGAGATAAAGTAGACTTCCTATCATTGATCTATATTCTAGTTGATTCACCATGGGAGAATCATCATGAGAACTGAGATTGCATCCGGTTATCATTGGTGTACTTACAGGCTTGCATTCTTCCATGCCATACTTCTTCAAAATTTGCTTAAGGTATTTTTCTTGTGATAGGAATATACCATCTGTAGTTTGATGCACTTGCAAGCCAAGAAAGAATGTTAGTTCCCCAAGTAAAGACATCTCAAATTCTTGCTGCATAACAGAAGCAAATTTTTGACTCAAGGATTCTTCATTACTCCCAAAAATGATATCATCAACATATACAATCACAATCAAAATTTTGTCATGTTCAATTTTTGTGTATAAGTTGCTATCAGCAGACCCCTTTGAAAAACCTTGTTGATGGAGATATTTGTCAAGACGAGAGTACCATGCCCTTGGAGCTTGTTTGAGACCATATAGAGCCTTTTTAAGTTTGCAAAAAAGATTCTTGTCATTTCCAAAAATGAATCCCTCTGGTTGTTCTATATAAACTTATTCTTCTAGATCACCATTGAGGAAAACAGATTTGACATCCATTTGATAGACTTTGATTTGTTGAGAACTTGAAAAAGCAAGAAACATTCTTATGGCTTCAAGTCTAGCTACAAGAGCAAAAGTTTCTTCAAAGTCTATACCTTCTTGTTGAGTGTACCCTTTGCAAACCAATCTGGCTTTGTTTCTTATAACATCCCCATTTTCATTTAACTTGTTCTTGAATATCCATTTGGTTCCAATGACATTTTTATCATGTGGTCTTGGGACCAATTCCCAAGTGTGATTATTTTCAATTTGATCAAGCTCTTCATTCATGGCTTGAATCCAACATTCATCTTTGCTAGCTTGATTGACATTTTGGGGTTCAATTGTAGATAGGAATGCCAAATAGCTAGAAGATCCCACAAGAGTCCTCCTTGTTTGTACACCCGATTCCTTGTTTCCCAAAATTTGAGATTCAGGATGATTCTTTTGAACATATCTGGATGGAGCTTTTTCTGATAAATCATCTTCGGGTTCTTCATTGGATCCACTGTCTATATCATTTCCATTTGATGTAGAAGGACAAAAATCACCATCATCTTATTCTGTTGCTTGTTTTTCTTCTTTAGGAGCTGCAGGAGACTCATCAATGACAACATCAATACATTCAACAATCTTTCGAAGCCTTTTATTGTAACATTTGTATGCTTTGCTTGTAGATGAGTAACCTAGAAGTATTCCTTCATTTGATCTAGGTTCAAACTTGCCAAGCTTTTCATCATTATTTTTGATAAAGCATTTACTTCCAAAAATTCTAAAATGCTTTACAGAGGGAGAATTACCATACCAGAGTTCATATGGAGTTTTGTCACTATTCACCCGAACATGTGCCTTGTTGAGAATATTTGCTGCTGTATGTGCTGCTTCTCCCCAGAACATGTCAGGAGTTCCAGAATCATCAAGCATAGCTCTAGCCATTTGTTGAATTGTTCTATTCATTCTTTCTGCTACGCCATTTTGTTGTGGAGTGCATGCTACAAAGAACTGTCTCTTTATGCCATGTTGTTCACAAAATTCAAAGAATTCATTTGATGTATATTCTCCTCCTCGATCAGATCTAAGACATTTGATTTTTAGATCTAATTCATTTTCAACCAGTGCTTTGAAGATCTGAAATTTCTCAAATGCTTCATCTTTGTGTTTAAGCAACCTAATCCAACACATTCTAGAGAAATCATAAATAAATAAAATATAGTATTATTATCCACGTGGTGACTTTTTCCTCATAGGTCCACAAATGTCAGTGTGAACAAGTTCAAGAGGCCTACTTGATGATCCTTCTTTGGCATTAAATTGTACTCTGGTCTGCTTACCAAACTGGCAGGATTTGCATATGATACTCTCTGGTACAGTAATATTGGGAAGACCACGAACAACTTGAAGTCTACTTGCTTTGTTGATTTGAGAGAAGCTTAGATGCCCCAGTATTCTATGCCATAGCCAATTTTCTGAAGATTTGCTCAAGTAACATTGATCTTTGCAGTTCTTCAATACATACAGGTTGCTTGGAGTCCTTTTCCCTTTTATAATAGTTCTACCTGTATCCAGATCACGAACCACACATTCTTTTGAACTGAAGACAACTTCTGTACCTTGATCACACATTTGACTTACACTTAACAGGTTATGCCTTAATCCATCCACATACATGACATCATTAGCCTTCACCTTTTCTTTTAGAAACAAGGACCCTTTTCCTTTAATTACATCAGGATTATCATTTCCAAATGTAACTTTCTTTTCCTTTTCTAGAGCATTATATGAAAGAAGTTTTCTTTTGTCACCTGTCATGTGTCTTGAGCATCCACTATCAATGTACCATTTATTTTCTTCACCTTCTGCAAATAACGCTATCCCACAATTTTCAACCTGTAATTCCTTCTTTTTCCATACTTTGGAATTTGAAGGAAAATGTTGTTTTGGCTGGACTTTGCTCCTGCATTCAGATTCTTCATGCCCAAAGTTATTGCAATAAGCACATTCAACTTCATTTTGAAGAGGAGAAAAGTTGTTATAAGTGTTCCTTTTTGGTTCAATATCCATCCTTTTCTTTCTTTCTTCTCTTGTCATGATGGTTTTATATGCAACACATTGAACAACTTTATGACCAAAATTGTGACATGAGAAACATTGTCCATTGAAGTAGAAATTTCTGCGATCATGAAATATTCTATTTGAATTTACCTGTTGATTGTTGCTTCTTTGAGAGATATCCCTGTTAGTGTTCCTTGTATTGTGATGATCATGCTTTACATGTGAAGATTCTTTATTCCCTAGTTGAGTGGCTGAATGTGGTAAACCAGTTGTAGCTGCTTTTAGATAATTTGGTGCTGAAGCCTGAGAGGATTCTCCGGTATATCCAAGACCTGTCTTAATCAGAGGAGATCGTTGAACCTTGATAATATCATCTAAGGTTTCAGATCCTTTAGCAAATCTAAGATTCAGAGTCTTTACTTTCTCAAGTTATTTTCTTAGACTTACTACTTCACATTCTAATTTTTCATTATGTTTCTTTGCTTCTTCATTCTGCCTTTTCAGAGTCTCTATGATTATTTTACTTTCTTCCAAACATATTTTGAGTTGATTGTTTTGATCAAGAAAATCATTGTCATCTAGAGCATCCATAAAAGCATCCTTATCGTCTCTATAATTATTTTCAAATGCCATGAGAAGTCTAAGATCTTGTTCACATTCTTCCTCATTGTCAGATAACCCATCACTGTCTTCATTTGTATAGTAGCTTTTCTTAGTGCTAGACCGGTTCTTATTTCTTCTTGCTACTTCTTTCTCTTTAGCAGATATTTCTTTATAAGGACATTTTGCAGCATAATGACCAACTCTTCCACAATTAAAAAATTTGAGAGGAAGCTTACCTTTGAATCTTCCAGTTCCTAGTTGGAGTTTTCTCACAAAGTTTGCCTCATCTTCTTCTGAGATATATCCTGACCCTTCTGGTTTTTGAACTTCTTTCCCTTGTGTAGAAGCTTTAAAAACAACTTCTTTGACTTCAAATGGTCCTCCTCTCCTCATTTTGTATGCAATCAATATGCCATGAAGTTGCACCATAGTAAGATTTTGAAGGTCCTGTTTTTCTTCAAGAGCAGAAACTTTTGACTCAAACTTGGCCGTTAGTGATCTAAAAATTTTCTCAACCAAAGTGGATTTGGTTAATGTTTCTCCTAGATTTCTCATACGGTTTACAACATCATCAACACGTAAAAAGAAACCAGCAATATTCTCATCACTATGCATTTTTAAATTTTCATACTCAATTCTGAGAGATTGAAGTTTTGCACTTTTTACCTTTGCATCACCTTCATAGCTTAGGATGATTTTGTCCCATATCTCCTTTGCTATATTTAGCTGCATGAATTTGACAAATTTTGCTTCAGTTAGACTTCCAGTTATAGCATTGACCACTTTTGCATTTGATTCATAATTCTTTCTTTCAGTTGGATCTGTTGGTGTAGCAGTTGGATATTGATATCCTTGTTCAACAATAGCCCATATATCTGCTCCCATAGACTGAAGATAGGATCTCATCCTTATTTTCCAGAAGATTAAATTGCTTCCGTTGAAAAGCAGAGGTTTGATAGATGCTGTTCCCTCGTGATTGCTCATCCTGCTTGATCTTCCTTCTAACGGTTAAGCCTTTTCAGAAGGACCCGCTCTGATACCAATTGTTGGAAAAATACTGAGAGAGGGGGGGGGGGGTGAATCAGTATTTGGATTTACTCAGATCTTTTTACTTTTTCATTCTTTATAAATCCATACGCTACTTTAATGAAACAGACTCGCGTATATACACGGATACCCTTTACAGAACTCGCGTATGCACAGAGATATTAATAAACAATAAATTCTTCACTTAGATCCTTGCATTTATTCATTCATCAGATGTTTATATAGTAGTAGACATGTGCAGTAATAATAGAATGAAACATCACACAAAAGCATCACACATGAACACCATGATTTTTAGGTGGAAACCCAAGTCGGGAGAAAACCACCGCTGCCGTTGTCTCAGCCTACAAAATTTTATTATAGAGAAAACATCTTACAATTATGTACTAGTGCAGACTTATACCAGCACGCAGGCACCCACCTGCAAAAGGCTACAACCTTCTCTCATTTACCAGCCTCACCTGGAAGGGAGCAACAACCCCCTGCTCTTGTTTACCAGCCTCAGCTGGAAGGGAGCTACTACCCCTGATCTTAGCACCAGCCTCTGCTGGCAGAAAGCTTCTACTTTCAGACTGAAGGCTTCAACCCTCAGATCCACTGCAGACCACGTTTCATCAATTTTCAAACTGGATCCAACAGCTCCAACACAACCCTTCACTCTTCAACAAACATACTTTGCCCAATGCTACAAACAGAAATGTGAACTCACTGTAACCAGAATATCAGAGTTAACCCAGACTTCAGAATAGACATTCAGAAATACATTCAACTTTGAGACCCCATTAATTCAGATTACATACGAGCTTTTAGTATAACATACCTGCGTATGTACGCGTGTTTCATAAGACGAACCTGCGTATACTTCAGTAAAATTTTCAAATAAATTCTAACTGCACATACGCACCTTTCCCTGAACAGAGCCACGTATACACGCGCTTTTCACGAAACCAACCTGCGTATGGATCTCCAAAAGATAAAATTTGCACAACATATCAGATCTATGAACTTACCCAGATTTCTTCGACTTCTTCAACTGATTTGCGCCAGGTTTTCATCACTTCTTTTCAGATCATCCAAGAGATTCACCATTTCAAGATCTAGAGATCTTGAACCTTCATTATGTTCATAGATGCATCATAGATTCAGGTCTATCAATTAAGAGAAGAATTTAACCATGCAGATATACTTCAGAGTGAAGTATTCATTAAAGCCCAGACACATGCACACCCTTTGCACAATGAATTTCTTCTCCTTATATAGGATTATCCTTTATCAATACCATGAGCCAAAACCACATTAATTTTGATGGTATTCCTGGACGGGGTCACATAGACGAATCAGTACTCAATACAATGGGTCAATACCATGGTGGTTACCCCTGGTTTTACATAATTAGAGCGCTTTTTTGCCCATACGCGACTTGGCACGTTTTTTCCCGCGTGCATACGCTACTTGGTCTAGACAAATCTGCGTATGCCTTGAGACACACTCTTTTCATCATTGTTTCAACACATACTGAAATTCCTTTCATCATTACATCATATCACATCAGATTTACATCATTACCAAGTCCATCAAGTAAATAACAACTTCATCAAGTAGGTTGCCATCATCTTCATCAAGTGGGTTGCCATCAAGGACAACACTTAGCATCATATTGCCAACAACTTGAGAGATTGATAATATTTTTAAAAAGAGGAGGGGAATTATTATTATTATTATTATCATTATTTGTTAAGGATAATGTTATTATCGATCTTGTTTTTAATAATGTGATTATTATTTTTATTTGAACCAGAATGATTATTATTAGAAATGTTTTTAGTTTAAGTTTTATAAGAGAAATTATTGTTATCATAACTAAAATTATTGTTGATGCTAGTTAAAAATTTATTAGTTATTAAATTATGGCTCACATTGTTAATATTAATAAAGGAACATTGGGATTAGGGTCTCTTGGAAAGGGTACCATGGGGAGAATGATGACGGGGAAGATAGTTAGAGGTTGAGTTAAGAGAAGAGGTCGGGTTAAGAGAAGAGGCTTTGCTGGAAGGGAAGGAAATCAACATGTTGGGGGAGAGGGGGGGGGGGGGGGGGGTACAACGCATAAGAAAGTAGGGTATGATGATGGGGATTTGAATGGGATGAAAGTCCAATCATGGGTGAGGACAAAAATGGAGTCGAGGTCGATGGGAGAAAATTGAAATGTTGTGAGGAAGGTTCAAAGTTAAATTCTGTACAAAATGGTTTGCCGATAACACCACTGAAAATGAGGGAAGGAACATCCGGATTTGTGATATTAATATTGGATGCAGAGGAATTAGGTTCAAAGCTAGTGTCAAATTCTTTGCAAGGGCATGAAGAATTAAGATCAACATTGGTTCCAAGACAAACATCTCTGTGGATATGAATATCAAGAATCAAATCCAAAGAGTTAGTTCCATTGTCAGAGCTTGAGGAGGGCACTTCATTGTTGTGACAAAAAATGATATTGAGCAAGTAGAGAAAACTTCAGTGTTGTCACAAAATTTCTTGCTTGAGCGATCAGACTAAACTTCTGAGCTAGCAAAGATGGATTTGATTTCATTACAAGAGCCTAAGGGAGAAAATTTGATTTCGGACCCATATTTGGAAGGAGCTCGATTTGAAGGCGCTGAAGATTGCTGAAGAGAGGTCGAATATGAAATATGGTTGAAAATATGTTTAATGGTTCAAAATGTTGACCAAATCCTAACGATGTGATTAATCCGAAAGACATTATTATTTACAATATGGATCACAAAAGTCTAAGATCTAATGTTTACATTACATTAATTTTTTTATCTAATTTTATTTTTATGTAATTTGAATTAGTCAAAATGGTAAACACTATATTACATCTCTACCACATTGAGCTAGAGAGCGTCTCTTGGCCTAAGAATGTATATCAAATTAAAACCACGTGGTTAAATATATACACATATTAAATATAAATTTATATTTTTGTATTAAAAAATCCTCTCCTTTCACAAAATGAATTTTAAATTTTACTATAACCTAACTATTTAAGTACTCATAAATTATTAATAAAATTAAAATATTTTAATATTTAATATAGGTATATATTTGATGTTTTTTAAAAGATGATTCTAAATGATTGTTTTTTTGTTTTTTTGTTTTTTTTAATTTGAACTTATTAATATTTAATTTATCAATATTTTAATTTATTCAATTTATTTTGTTATTGTGTTTAGAGGCATATTCTACAATCAAGTATGAAGGCCATGTGTGATTTCGTTTGTATTCAAAGTGAAGTTGACATTTGTCTTTTTCAATATAAAAATTAAAAATATTGTGTTAACTATAATAAAAATAGAAATGAATATACATAATGTGTTATTTATAATTAAAAACATTACAAAACATCAATAATCTAACTCTCACTATGCTCCATTGGTTTGTTGTCAGTATTACAACTCAAAATGAAGGAGACGTGGTAGCTAATATGAAAATCCAATATGAAGGAGGCACCCTGAAAATATGTCACTTTCATGATCCGTGCCACAAATAAAAAAATAAATTCTTTATATTTTCCTTCTAAATATTTGAATATAAAACTTAAATAAATTGTTTAAATATCCATGTTATGCAATATATTTCAATATGAAATCTCTCTCTCTACCTAGAAAGAAAGAAATATATATATATATATATATATATATATATATATATATATATATATATATATATATATATATATATATATATATATATATATATATATTTCAATGTACGAAGTAAAAATAGAATAATTGAGTTACTTCCTAATAAAATGATGTGTAGTCAAGTGGGTATAGCTCGGGTGGTAGGAAGGAGTCGTTATTATCCTCCCCAACTATATAGACATGCTTCCTTTTGAGATCTATTTATGCTCACCTAGACAAGAGTGGGTTTTCTACGGATATATATATCATGAGAGAGATTGAAGCTTTTGAGGGGCAAACTTTTTTTCATGTTTTGCACTCTAAAAGAGGTTTTTAATATCAAGATATTTGATCACTCTTGTCACATGGTAGATCCATGGTTAATATGGATCTATACTGGTTTAATTATTAAATTTTATTCCTTGAAATATAAATTAAATATGAATTATCAATTTAGGAAAACTAATCAATTACTATAAAATCTTCAAGACAAACATTATTATCTTACTAATCATAAACTTATATAATCTCAATCACTATTTTTATAGAGATAAATATTTCTAGTTTAGAATAGGGCTTCCTAATTTTAATTATCTCCATAGGTTTTATTATTATTTTGAAATAGAGTTAGCATTTTTAATTTAATTATGAATGATGGTAGGGATATAATCTTCATGAAATATTCTATAATATTTTTAATAATAATCACAAATAAAAGTTGAAATTTATCTTAAAAGTAGTTATGCCATTTCTTCCATTTTAATTAAATTGAATAATTAAAATAAAAATGTCATATGAATGTGCAATAGTTTCTTGAGCCTGTATTATTAGTAAGCCATGGTATTGTAACTAAGCTTATTTATAAGTTAAGAATATATATGTTCAAGTGGGAGTGAATCTCCATGGTTAAGAATCTTGTTACATGTCTTTTTAAATGTATATATGATTACCTCACATCTTCATTTTTTCGTAATAATAATAATAAAGTTATAATTTAGTTATTTTTTATGATTTTTTTTAATGTTGCTAATGTGAGATGTATCATGAGGTAAGTGTTTTCATGCCAATTGGCCTTTACCAACTATTTAATTTATCTGGTTATGCTAATTTAATTATCAATAATGAATAGAGTTTCCAGAAATTTAATTTAATTATCAATAATAAATATGTTAGTGTAGATTCATAATGCAAGTGTACGAAAGTAGCTCACTTTAGCTGTGTGTGAAAAACAACCCTAACAACAAAAATGACTGTTTAACTTCTTTAGATCTACAATCAATAGTTAGAACAAATGCTGCAAAACCCAAATCTATGTAGTAAAAATAGTTAAATGGTGAAAAGAAATAGTAATTACTCCATGCATCCAACAAACAAGACAAGATTTAAAGAACTTTCAATATATTATAACACCTAGTAAAGGGAAGTAATCAAAGTTACCATTCCCCCTCAATGGGATGGGTTATTGGTTGTACTCAACACTTCAATTCCAGAAGTTTCTCTCTCTCAATGGTGCAGAAAACCCAGAATGTGTTGAACTCTATGGGAGCTCAAGAAGCAAAGTAAAATATTAGCAGTAATGAGAATGATCAAAGTGCGACAATGAAAGTGATCAAAGTGAAGAATGAATGGAAACCCTCCTATTTATAACAAAATATTGAGTTATCCTCAATAATGTCGAATAATACAATATTATTAACCAATATCTAGATCTAACTGCTGGGAATATTTTATTATATTTTGTTAGAGAGAAAAGATATTTAAATTTGTTAAGTACCTTTATTTAGAAATAATAAACAAATAAATGATTATTTATCATTTCAAGGATGTGGTTAAGGAATAATTAACAAATAATGATTTGTTTAATTATTCCTAGGTGATTTAGTCAAATTTAACAAGGAGTAATGACTAAATAATGATTTAATTAATTATTTCTACAGAAAAATAAGAAAAAAAATGATTTATGTAATTATTTCTCACAATTGGGTTAAACATGAACAGGAATATTATTTAAATAGTGGTTTAATTAATTATTCATAGAGGAAAATCAAATAAATAAGGATTTGTTTAATTATTCCTCATGGAGTTTCTTGTTTAAACCAAAAATAAATTAATAAAACATGGTTCATTAAATTATTTCTTATAGTGAAAGCAATTTTACTATGGTAAAATTGGTCTTACATGGTGTACTTCGATCCATCTAATTGTAAACGGTTATATGACCAAATTTTGGTGATAACAAAATAGGTGGATGCCAGGAATTTAACCTTTATTTAGTATCCACAAAATATTTTTAGCAGTAGTGAGGATAGAGAGTTGAGATTTATCTCAAAGGTAGTTTCTGTAACAATCCCTCCCACCTCCTTGAATTTTCTTAGGTAGTTGGAGGTGTTACTTGTTTGTTTTGAACCAACCTCTAAGGTTTGTTATGAAAGTGGGGCCACACAACCTCATTTTCGCAATGTTTCAGAACTTGAAACTAATACCACCATTTCATTTATCTCATCGAGAGATTTTTGATGGTACAAATTTTATCTCAATTTGACTCTTGGATCACAAGTCATGTTGGTTTGAAATTTTCCAATAAAAAAGACCCATGCTACTCTATGAATATTCGTGTGGCACCCATTTGTACCTTGACCTAGCGCCCATGAAATTGCCATGTGAACACTCCACCACAGTATAACTAATGTATCTAGACTTGAACAAATCTAGCCCCGCATAAGTATGAAACTTCTTGACACCCCCAGATTCATGAACTTTTGGATATCATGGTGAAGGCTTTCGTTAGGCATGGTTCCATAACGAGCTAGTCTTTTAGTGCCTAAATTATATGTGACTTACCCTATATCTGAGCTATATAAAGGTGTGTTCCTTTCTCTTACCTCGGATCTCTAGATTCAAAGTTAGTACAACAAACATGTGTAGGCATTGATATTACTTATGCATTGTGGTCCCCACATAAAAATTAAAAGGGAAGTTTTCCAAGCCTATGAGTAACCAAAATCCCAAAAGGTGAACAATTAACAACCTTTTCCACCCCCATACCTTCAGACTCCAAAAGATGATGCGAAACACGGTTAAGGACAAATCTAGCCTATGTAAAGGTGCGACCTTTGCTAAAACCTTGAATTACAAATTTCCAAAAAATGATACAAAAAATGGGAGAACCAAACCACAAAGATATTTGAGATATTTTTAAGGAAACTACCCCTACCAACCATAAGAATTCCGGATTTTTGAATTCAAACAAAACTATAAGGAAAAGGGGAAATAAAAATTTTCCTAAGGCAAGGGACATTAACCTAAAAGCCAAAAGTTTCTAAAGAACAAAATCCAAACCTGGACCACGATCCTTCAGTAGACCACACAAGTATGCAACCCACTCTTAAAATTTTTTATCATTAATTTCAAAAAATTATGAACTTATAAGTATTTTACATGGATTCCAGTCCATAGAAATAATAATAAAGAAACAGTGCAAAAAGTCACATCTTATTACAATATTCATAAAGTAAATACCTGCCAACACAATGCAGGTATACACTCAACTCACAACATATGAAATAGCCTACAACATGAGTATCACAACACCTCCACGGTGTTACCAGCCATTGTAATATCAAACATACAATATATCTAGCAATGACTGTAACAACAATCTTAAGGAATTCTGATATGTATATGAAATATTGATAGTTTATGGTGCAATTTTCAACTGAAATGTTTATGGTTTTTTTATCCAATTATGTCAAATTCCTTAACACATAAACATGTTTTAAAACTTAGTTTTGAAGAAAATAAAGAAGACATCAATACCATAACATTAAACACACTACGAAAAATGATGAAGGAGTTCACCCCTCTTGGGCTACATCTCGCGGTCCAACTTCTAATGTTGGGCCTCTTTCATTATGCTAAAAACTATGTGTTTACATCAAGTTATAGTGTTGAGAATGCTAAAACAATGTCTCCAATTCCTTTAGAAAAATAAAAAACCTCTAGCTTGGATCTTTCTGCACTCAAAATGGTAAAAATTAGCAGACTAAGTTATACTCAATAGAATTTTTTCTGCTAACTATCCTACAATTCACACTCTCCTACAAATTGTTCTACGAATTTCACCTTTTGCAGCCAAGTGGAGCGACAAATTCACCCCGCACCAAAAAGATTCCCACCAAACCGGGTGCAAATTGTCACTTCCTTAAATTTCCTATGTTGGCCTTAAACCCCATAAAAATGTACCAAATTTCACAGTCAGGACCATTGGATCTAGGGTTAGTTCAAAAAATTCCGTGCCAAGGATTGAACTGCTCTCCGAACTATAGTTATAGACATGGTCTTCACGGGTGGTTAGCCTCATGGAACCTTGTTCATGACAGGTTCCACTCCCCGCTAACCAACACCAGACTTTAGGCTCCACCTTGAATGCTGCAATGTGCCACTATCCGTTGGAACTTCAGTTACCTGTTGGTTGGTTTAACCCTGCTCCAAAGCATAATATTGAAAAACAACATCAATTGTTCGCGTGTCATGGCTTTGAGACTGTCGAGTTACATTAACTATGATGTGACACTACCTGCACCATAACATGAAATTGTAACTCCTAATCCACTCACATGTGAACTGGAGTATCCTCTGGTTGACCAGTGTTTTTCCTATTCCCTAACTCCAAATTATGACCGCCATATATATGTTACATATGATATGGATTTGTCGAACTTCAGTTAATACAACTATTGAGCGCTCGCAAAATATAAATCTGCCATAGACTTTGGGTATGGGTTTAATATATGGTTCAAAAAATTTCATCTTCATCAATTTAATACATGGTCTAAACTTGGTTTTACGTATAATATATGGTTGAGGTCGGGGTTAACCCCGATCCCTAACTGCCCACCACGTGGTGTGGTTTGGTGGTTCAGGGTGTAGGGTTAACCTTGGTCCTGACCCCCAACTCCACTTCGACTAAACTGCAAATAGATGTGGCATACCATAGTAATCAAGGAACAATGGTAGGCGAAGCGGTAAAGATCTTTGTTGTTGAAATATTGGTCGTGTGTTCGAATCCGTCTGAGGTCAGCTGGTCATATAAAAAAAATTTACACAACCAAGAGGAGGTCACGTGGTAGCCATCGATTGGCCCACATGGATCTCCCACATTGGGCCACCACACAACCCATTAACCAATAAAAAACACATCAATCCTCGACCAACCATAGCGAGACAAGTGTTGATCATCCATAGGCCCACAAAATACATTGTCAAACCCAATCATATGCCCAGTTAGTGTACGAACTGCTTATTGGGTGTATGTCTAACCCATTTTAAAATTTTTAATTGTTTGCAAATTCTATTAGAACACAATATCGAGACCATCTGATATCGGTTTTGAGTGAAATTAATTGTGATTCAAGGGGACGAGAGCTTCATTTTGGAGCAAGTTTTGGGCTAATCTAAACACTTTGAATTTTGAGCATTAAACTAATCCACTAGATCAATCCTCCCCACTGGAAGCTTTTGGACCTCCAAAAGCTCATTATCAGTAAGGAAATAGATGAGGGTACAAGTCCCTCCCCCTTCTAGTCTCAATCCATTGAAATTTTCTTGGATTTGTCACTTTTATATTTTCATGAAAGTACATCACTTTCCTTGATTTTAGAGTCCTTGTATTGCTATCAATAATGACATCTTACTGCAATTTTTCAAAATTTTCAAAAAATAAAACTGCCTTTGAAGGAATATGCACATTCTCTCATTCGTCTTTGATCAAATAAAACTTATGAAATTCCAAATTCAATTCACCTTGAACATTATTGTCATGAGGATGCTTACCATGTTTAGCCTTGCACTTGGATCGACTCTTTACCAAATGGGATCACCATCACCATGGACCATCATTTTTTAGAGCCAAAACATTATGAAACCCACAAGAATAAGTTTTGGGACCAAGGTCCTCTTTGGAAAATTTCCTTTGAATTTTCTTTTTGACCCGTGCATTCTTTAATTCTTGCATCTTATTCACACCAATGTTCAACAATGATGCATCCTCCTACAAATTCACTTCATGTTGTTTACCTCTTTTAGGAGGAAACTTGTTAGACTCCTAAAAAATATTCTCACATGAATTAGAAACCTCAACAAAATAAGATTTCAAATTTTATTCATATCCTTGAAAGGCTTCATTCTCAACATCATTGTGCTTTAACATTAACAATGCAAAATTCTGACTAGCATTAACAATTCTCTTTATTTGTCCAACATTAACAAGAGACAAACTCAATTTCTTGCTATGCACTCTAACAATGTACTCAATCCCATTCTTGAAAAAATGATATTTATTCTCATGGAGATGAAAGTTGGCTCTCCTATGATACAAATATGTGCTTCCCAAAATAATACCACATATATCAAGTAGAACTACATCAAGTTCAACTTCACCAAGAAAGTTTGCAGTGATTGAAAATATAAGTATGCACTTCATTGTTACCTACAATTTTTCATTTTCACAAACCCAACCTAAAGGATATGACTTAGGATAAGGAATGGTCTCTAAATTAAACTTCTTGACAATGTCTTTAGAGATAAGATTTTCTTGTGAACCACTATCAAACAGTGTGTATATCTTGGTATGTTTTGAAACAACTCTAATGTGGAAAAGCTATATTCTTGTTTTTTCATTTTGAGTATCATTGAGAAAATTTGAAGAACTAGTACTTTCAATTTCCTTACCTTTCAAACCCATGGCTATGATTTTTTTCATGTATGGAATCAAAACCTAATTCATGTTGTGTAGTTGAATTTGTCTTCTCCTTCTCCTTGTTCTTAAACTTTTTGGGTCTCATCTTTGGATGAAGTTTCCAACAATGATCTTCATCATGGCTCTCTTTGGAACAATGTTTGCATGTAAGTTTTCTTTCTCCATCTTGATGGAAGAATTATTCTTTCCTTTTACCTTGAACTTACCCTTTCCTTTTTCTCGAGACTCAAAGGTTTTCTCAATTGTTTCATCAGAAACATCTTTCCCTCTTGCATCTAGATGTGTGGCCTGTACACAAACATCATCTAAACTTGTAGGGTTATGTTAGGGTCGTATACTTTATAGGATCTCAAGGTGATTGAGTATTTTATCTCAAATATTTCATATGGTAAATAATATTCCATATTGTAAATTATTTCCAAAAAAGGTTAAAACCTTAAGAAAAATAAAAAAATATGCTTGCAAGTCGAAATGCAGCATTAGAGGACAATTAAGTATGTTTAGATTAAACTAAACACATCATTTAAATGTGATTAAATAAATTGTAATAAGGCTTGGTACTATAGGTTTGTTTCTATCATAAATGGGGAAGTGATAAAGAATGACTTTATCCTAAGATTTGAAGTCCATTATATGTCGGAAGCATGAAGAAATATGTTTGATTCATTCAAAGATTTATCCAAAGTTTTCAACACAAAATAAAAGTCGCTCCCCAACAGACTTATCGCTATCATGAAATTGTGAAATTACTTTGTCAAAATCCATGCTTCCAACATCCATTTGCGGTTGTGATTTGTGATTGCGAATTTCGATGGTGATTTGTGATTGCGAATATAAATTGCGATTGCAAATTGTGAATTGTGATTGCGAATTATGATTGCGATTTCCGATTGTGAATTGCAATTCACGATGTGATATTATTGATGCGATAGCATTGCTACGATTGATATGGACCCACCTTGACCACCACGTGATATCGCATCGTGCTATTGCAAAATAGTTTTTGCAACGTCCATGATCCTCGCTCCATATTACGATTTCGTTTTGCAATAACCTGCAACTATCCGCCTCATAATATCCCCACTCCTCGATTAGTGACCCTCATTACCCTTCGGCCCCCCTTCTCCATCCTAGCTTTACCGCCAGGGGGAGGGTTTGAAATAAAATATTTTACGGCCATACCCACTACTACGTGGCCTCCCCTATGTAGTTCGCACCCCCTCCGGCCCAAACCACATACCACCTAATAACCCCCCCCCCCCCCCCCCCCAAAAAAAAAAAAAACCGCTTTCCCCTCATTTTTAATACTATGACCCTACCCATTATCCTTTGCCATTACTACCGCTCCCCGTCACCTATCTATTACCAATTAAATTGTTTCCTGGTTTATTTGTTGAGCGTTCACTTGCCTACACGTGACTGCTAATTCAACGAACCCGCACCATTTACAATGGAGAAACAAATTTTTTTCTATATAAACTATGCCATCTATAGGATTGAAATATTAATTCGGAGGTAGTTAGCACATCAGCCATCACAAGCAATCAAAAAATTAGCCAACGCAACCCAGGAATGGGCCTATTCTGCAACCGTTTCCTCCAAAACAATGCCAACATTCCAGATCATTGTACATCTTGCCTATTATTTTGTAGCAATTCAATTTTATTGTTTGATATAACACTAATAATACACTATCGGTTGAGACAGTGATTCTGTAGATCATTTTAGTTTAGAATTAGTATAAATACTTCATCATTTGAAGTAATAGTGGTTTGGATTTGTAATGAGAAATAATAACATTCAGTGTAACATTGTTCACTGAGCTTAAGTGACCATTTTCAGGTAATACAAGACCATCTATTTCAGGATTCATGTGGTGTACGCAATGGTGATGTTTTTCTTCTGTTAATGTGTTTATCCATTGTTTTTCTTTCTTTGTAAATCTGAAAATATTAATTGTGTAACATAAACTGTGATGAATAGGATATGTTAATTAGAAAACCTTATTCTGGTTGTTTGCAATTTACATGTTTTCTACTGAGGTCAGATTGAAGAATACTTAATTGGTTTTCAATCTCTACTGAAATCCACTTTTATCTCATCTCCACAATTCATTTAAAAACCTTAAAGAATCCAGTTACTGCAACCTAGCTTGCCCTGTTTCACTCAAGATTGATACTTCTGCAAATTGATCAGCCCAAGCCTCTTTGAATCCATTGCCCAATGTCCTTCCCTTGATATTCCAACCAAAAAAATTTAAAAACCAAACTCTGAGCCAATTAAATAGCCTAAAATTTCTAAGAAAACAAAGCTAAATTTTACAGAGAGATCCATCTCTTAAGCTGGCAAGGCTAGATCCTAGCTTCCAAAGCAGTTTTGATGTTACCTTCATGGTTTTTTCTTCAGCCTTGAAATTAAAGAGTGATAACATGTTAAACATGAGAATTTTATGTCTCAAGTAGCTATGTAAACCTCCAATACAATATTTCAGCAAAGTATCTTGATATGACAAGTCTACACCCAATTCAATGCTCTCCTTATAAAATCTTGGGTATAACTTTGCATAATTTGACCCTTTAATTTCCTAAAGTGTTTCCAATCCATGATAGCCTTTTGCATGTATTCTAATGGAAAAAAATTTCTTCTTATTGCAACAACAAAATCATTCCAAGAAGGTAAAACCTTACCATGTTTCTTCATTTCCTCTTGAGTTTTGGCTTCCCACCAAATGAGTGCTTCACTTTCCAACCTTAATGAACAAAGATGAATATTGGTCTCATCATCCTTGATCCTTTGTATCTTGAAATATGCTTCAAAATGAAGAAACCAATTATCTAATCTCTCAGCATTTACCTCTCCATTATACATAGGAAATTTAAATTTTATGTTAAGTTTTAAAAGTGGAGTTATACCATGTCCCTTTGGAGAATGTGGAGGTGTTTGTGAAGAGGTTGATGTAGAAGATGATGATTATGAATACGGTGGTGAGGATGGAGGTGTAAGAAAGGTGGTGTTAAAGGTGGTTTGTCACCATTCCCTTTTGGAGGCTTGTCCTCATTTCCTCCATCTCCTTTTGGAGGTTTATCTCCATCTCCCTTTGGAGGATTGGAGCTCTCACCTTGTTGCAACCTTGTATTCCTCTCTTCATAGAGAACTTCCACCATTTGTGTCATGTCAAAAAATGATCTTCTAAAATCCTTTTCATCGACTGACATATTGTCGGGCTCTCCTTCATGTGCCGTGACTGGTGAAGCTTCTAGTGAAACTTGAGGTTAAATTTATGGTGGAAATTGTGGAAAATGTGCTCTCCTTGATCTAACTTGAGGACTTGCAACAAAAAATTTCCTTCTCCTCTTTTGAGATTCAACATTGTAAGCATCAGAAATGCTTGCAACAAAAATTAAACCCTCAAAACAACTAAGAATCAAAGCTCTTATACGAAACTGATTTGTATATGAAAGCTTGATAGTTTATGGTGCAAATTGCAAGTGAAATGTTTAGGGGTTTTTTGAGCCAATTATGTCAATTTCCTTAACACATAAACATGCTTTAAAACTCAATTTTGTAGAAAATAAAGAAGATATCAATACCATAATAGTACACACAATACAACAAATGATGAAGGAGTTCACCCCTCCTGGGCTACATCTCCTGGTCCAACTTCCAATGTTGGGCCTCTTTCATTATGCTAAAACATATGTGTTTACATCAAGTTACAATGCTCAGAATGTTATAAAAATGTTTATAGTTGCTCTAGAATGGTAGAAAACCCCAAGATGGTCTTTATCTACACTAAAAAAGGTCAAAACAGACTGATTAATGCTCCATAGAATTTTTTCTACAACTGTCCTATAATTCGCACTCACTTGCAATTTTGTCTACAAATTGCACCTTTTGTGGCCACATGGAGTGAAAAATTCACCCCATGTTGGGGATATTCCCGTTGGACTGGGTGAAAAATTTTTCTTCCTTAAATTTCTTATGTTTTTCTTAAACCACATAAAAATGCACCAAATGTCGTAGTTAGGATCGATGGATCTCGGGCTTTTTCAAAAATTGCCATGCCAAGGATTGACCCACTCTTCGAACTAGAGTTATGGCCATAGTATCCATGGGTGGTTAGCCTCTCAGAACCTCATCCATGAAAATTTCCACTCCCCGCTAACCAACTCCAAACTTTAACCTCAGCCTTGATCACTGCCATGTGATTATTCATCGAAACTTCGGTTAGCTGCCAGTTGGGCTGACCCCTCTCCAACCCATAACATTAAAAATCAATTTCGATTATTCACATGTCATGGATACAAAACCACCGGGCTACGTTAATGGTGATGTGACACTACCCGCTCCATAACATGAAACTATAACTCCCAATCCGCTCACATGTGAACTGGAGTATTCGCTAGTTGACTGGTGTCTATCTTGTTCCATAAATCCAAACCGTGATCGCCATATATATGTTGCATGTAATATGGATTTTTTAACCACTGGTTAATACAATTTCTAACCACTTGCAACATATAATTCTACCATATAATTTTGATATGGGTTTAATATATGGTTCAAAATATTGCATCTCTATTGATTTAATACATGGTCCAAACTTGGTTTTAAGTATAACATATGGTTGGGGCCGGGGTTAACCTCAAACCCTGAATGCTTGCCACAAAGTGTGGTTGGGTGGACTGTGGTCCAGGGTTAACCCCGGTCCTGACCCCCAACTCCACTTCCACTAGAATTCAAATATATGTGACATAAAATAGTAATCAATGAACAATGGTAGGGAGAGCGGTAAAGAAATTTGTTGTTGAACTGTTGGTCGTGTGTTCAAATCATTCAAAGGTCGGTTGGCCATATAAAAAAAAATTACATGGCCAAGAGGAGGCCATGTGGCAGCCACTGATTGGCCCATGTGGCTCTCCCTCATTGGTCCACCACACAACCCATTAACCAATAAAAATCACATCAATCCTCGACCAACCACAAGGAGACAAGTGTTGATAATCCATAGGCCCACAAAATACACAGTCAAGCCTAGTAAAATTCCCAGTCAGCGTACGGACTGCTGATTGGGTGCACCTGCAACCCATTTTAATTTTTTAAATTATTTTCCAATTCGATCAGAATGTGATATCGAGAGAATCTGATATCAGTTTTAAGTGAAACAAACTGCGTTGGATTTAGGAAGACAAGATATTTGTTTTAGAGCTTATTTCGGTCCAACTTGAGAACTTTAAATTTTGAGCATTAAAATGACCCACCATATCACATTCAAACATGGTGACATACAAGACCATACAATAATAATTAACATAACTAGATTATCATAGTTTTTGAGCCAAATTTTCTTATCCTTTATAATTATCTGAGTGTTTTTGAATGACTGGACACTAAAGGAGGGAATTTTACTATCAACATAACCATAGGACAACTACACTACAATATTTCTTACAATTTACCACCCGTGAGCTAGATTTAAATTCTAAGGGGTTGTTTTCTCAGGGAAATTCACACCAAATATTGGTAGACACCAATGTAATAGAGTTCACTATCAGGGTGGTTTAAAAACTGCTCTCTGGCAATAAGAAACACAATGACACTCTTACTTATTTGAGTTTAATCGCAGGGCTTCAACCAAGGTCCAAATGGGATATTCCTCAATTCTAGGAGATTGAATCATTTGTTTAAGCGGTTTTAAAACTTTTTTTCATAGCAAGCACCATAAGGGCATGCAGTCCACAATATTGATGGTTTAACAACTCTTCCGATAACCACCAAAGTGGCTCATATTTCCTTTTCCAAGTGGTTTAACAACCATATAGTAAGCACCATACTGATTTTATCATCCACTAAGCTTCCCACTAACTTCAAAAGCTTAAATTGACAATCTGTTGGCCTAAACACAAAAATTTAGGGAATACAACCAAAATTCTCAAAGAATAGGGCTCAATAATTTTCTCCACGATTGCCTCGACTTCCTTATGTCATACTCCACAACTCCATGTTATTTGCACAAATATTGTGCATTTAAGGGTCAACAACCAAGGAAGAAAAAGAAGGAGAATAACCCCCTCCCCTTCCTGGCTGCACATTTCTATGCTTCCTCTTTGTCACTTCGTTTTCAAAAAGAGCGCAGTCTTTTCCTTCTCAATTCAATTTCTATCTTCTTCTTCTTCTTCTTCTATTTTTTTCCAACTCTTCTCTTCTTGAAGAGTATTTCCTACCTATTCTCTCCTAAATATTTGAGAGCAATGGGTATCATCCTTTTCCCTTCACTTTTCTAGTCCAGTCTCATAACTTCTATTAGGAAATGGTTGTTTGGTTGGGTCAAAACTGAATTCAACAATAGCTCTTAGGTTGTCTCATGGCTTTTCCAAAAAGTGAGCTTGAATCCTCCCTTAGAAAATGGATCCATGTAGTCCACTCCTCCATTCCAATATTTAGAATCACATTTAATTTTTTAGTTTGAAATTCATTTGGCTTAGCCAGTTCTGCCTCCATGCCAACAGTTAAGTCATGATTTTTAAATTACAAAAAATAGATAGAGGTGACACTATTACAAACCCCATCCCCTTAAAGGAGCATTGTCCTCAATTTTATATAAAACATAAGACAAAAATAAATGTTGACCTTTATATTTACAACTTTTATATTAGTATATGAATTAAACAAAAATGGTAGAGTGTCCTCATTGATTTTCCATCTCCCAAGTTACTTCATCTGGTCCAAAGTGCTTCCATTTCACTTTGGCCTACTATAGTACTCAATTCCAGAGTGTCGTATGCCTCAGGTACATGATGTACAATGGTTCTAGTTGGAATTATACCTCTAATTCCATCTGTACCATAGAGCAATCAACCACATGATTAATATCACGTACATACTTTTTAAACAAATAAATGTGAAATACATCGTGTGCTTTGACTATGGGTGGTAGTTTGAATATATAAGCCACTAGTCCGACTATTTCCAAAATATAAAAAGGTCCACAAAATCTAGGTGCCAACTTACCATAGGACCCCACTTTTAGTAACATTTTCCTTGGTTTGATGTGGAGATATACATGCTCTCCCACTTGAAATTCTTTATGCATTCTCTACTAGTTTTCATAATTATTTTTCCTATCCTAGGATACCTTTAATTATTCTTGATATTGAGCACATATTTCTCCCTTTCTTTCAACATGTTTGGTCTAAGAACCACTATGTCCATTGGATCATCCCAAATAACTGGGAGTGTTGTATTTTCTTCCATACAATTCCTTGAAAGGGCTCATCTTCAAGAGATATCTGGCCAATATCATGAAGTGTCTAACTTTCACAACATTTATAGGAGTGGGCCACTCCATTATGGCCCTAATATTCTCGGGATCCACAACTACTCCTTCCCTTGAAATGACATTCCCCAAGTATTGAACTTGTGATTGGAAGAAATCACATTTGTTGAGCTTGACATACAACTTGTGCTCCCTCGATAGTTACAACACTATTTTCAAATGATATTCATGTTCTTCACTTGTTTTTGAGTAAACTAGGATGTCATCCATAGAAACCAATACAAATGTGTCCAGATATGGGTTTAGGAAATTGTTCAATAGGAACATAAATGTAGATGGGGCATTTGTGAGCCCAAATGGAACCACCATGAACTCATGGTGTCCATATATTTTCATAAAAATTGTCTTGTGGATGTATTTTTATTTAATTTATACTTGATGATAACATGATATAAAATATATTTTGAAGAAAATTGTAGCCCCTCTCAAATAATCAAATAGGCCATCAACTCTAGGAAGTGAGTACTTATTTTTCAATGCATATTTATTTGGCTTCCGACTGTTAATGAAAATGACAACATGCCATCCTTCTTCTTTACAAAAAAAACTAGGGTTACCTAAGGCGACACATTTGGTTTGATAGAACCCTTATCCAACATTTCTTTTGGCTTCAAATTTTGTTCCACCAATTATGTCAGCTCATACAATCTGGATCTTTTGGAATTTGCATTACACTAGAAATCAACTCAATGGAAAATTTGATTGCCCTATGGGGTGGATATCTTAATATTTCTTCTGGAAACACATCGTTGAAATGCCTTATGATAGGGTTATCCTCGATTTTGGCCTCACTTCTCTCTTCCATGCTAGTCGCTTGGACCAAATACATGGAACATCCCTTCTGACTACACTTATTTACTTGAAACACTAAGGTATATCTGATAGAGTGAAGATTTTTATCTCCTTGAAGTATTCTTTCTTTGCCTTCATCATTGAGGAATTCCAACAAATTTTTATAACAATTCACCTTAGTTTTCTATTTTTCCAGCTAATCCATGCCTATTAGTATGTCTTACAAACCTAGCGACAACAAATTGAGGGTTGTCCTTGTGGGCATACTGCTCAACTCTAGGTGGCATGATTCAACCCATTCTATCACTTTTATTTTGGATCTTGTGGATAGTTGGACCAACCACTACTTTGTATGGGGTTTTCTTTGCAAATTACACATATCTGCAAATTTTGGACTAAAATAAATGAAATTTGAACATGGATCGATTAAAACTGAAATAGTTTGGTTGATGACCACATCTTCCATTTCAATCGGTGAGGCTTGATGATATTCTTTCTTATTTTCAAAAACCACATAAATTTTTGGTACACTCTGAGCTACATCATTCACTTTCCCTACCTCTTGGACAATATACAACCATGTTATTATTTTTTTTTGGTGAGGAAAATACTTCTATAGTTGATTCTCTCCACATATCCAAAACTGGAATAATATTCTCTTGGACTCCTCGACCTCTTCTCTTGTTATTTTCACCGGAAAATCTATATTGACATCAAGGAAATTTCCATGGAACTCACCCCTATTAGGAGCGATGAAATTGATATCCTTCCCCATATTCCTATGCCTAGAGGGTTTCAACCCTTTTTATTTGAAAATTTCTCATCCTTTTTCTTCCACTCTCATTAGAATTCAACCCTATTTTTAGACTAATTATAACAATACTTATCCTTTCAGATGGTATCCTCCAATGTCCTCTGCTCATCAAAATAAATCCTATCTTGTTAATACTATAGTAACCCATTGAGGTATCTTAAATATTCACCTTCTCATCCTTGATATATGGCATGCACCTCAACAAATTCAAAAATCCATCAGTATAACCATCCAAAGTGAGCTTCCCTATCTTATGTTCATATAACTCTTTAGCTTTGTTGTCATAGTAACTCTTCAATAGGTACTTCTCACTAAAATATTTTTCAAATTTTCTCCATGATAGTTCATTTTCTCTAATTCCCTTCACATTTCTCAAATATTCCAACCATATACCATCGTTTCTCTTCAAGATGAAAATGGCTATTTAGGCCTTCGTGTTTTTAGAGCAGTCATGGACTCTGAATTATTTCTTCATTCCCAACAACTAGGATTTTTCCTCTTCAACCTTATTTATTTCTTCATCAAAGTTTGGGGTCTTTTATTTCTTAAAATTTTCTAGCATTGGGCTTTTTTCACGTCCAATTTGATACTAATGTCATATGGTTGCAACAATCGACAACTGGTCATGGTTTCTTGACTCTCTTTCTAGGATTCTAAGTGGGGTTTCTCCCCTCACCATGTCTTCATTTTCTTTCTTATGCATTTTTCTTGACTTCTATCTTCTAGACTATTGGTTTCCAATCCCTGCTTCCAAACCTCATATGGGATTTGCTTGAATTTGTGCCTGCCTAGATTGGCACCAGACATATGTTACTTTTGTCTTTGCATATCTGATAAGCTATGAAAAATTATTCCATTCAATTATGATTTCCTTTCTGGTACTATAAAAATAATTTAGTATCCACTTTGCAACTTCTCAATTAACTTATCAAAATCTTGAGGGTCGCAATCCAATTAATAGAATTTTTCTCTTGACCATTTTCCCACTGAGTCCTTTTCCTGATGATGATAGGATCTGGGCATGATGTACTCTATAATTATTCTTCTCATTCCATTATTTATTGCTATAATTTGTATCTTATTATGTGTTTTCACACACAATTGTTAGTTAAATATCACATGAATATAGTGATATATTATCTTGGTCTATTAATACTTAAGCATGTTGATATGAAGCTATTCATACATGAAGACCCATGTTATATATACATGCTAGAGAAAAATACATATCTCTATTCTATTAAGGTTATCACATTTACTACAAGCCAAAAATCATCATATGCAACAATTAAACTGGAATATTAAATTTGGTCGTTTTTGTGTGAGTCATTTCAGGTCTAGTGTTGAAGATTTTCTCTAATACCAATTTGTAACAATCCCTTCCACCCCATTGGGTTTTATTGGGCTATGGGAGCTGTAACAATTTTTTTTAACCCAACCTCCAAGTTATGTTATGAAGTTAGGGTCATGTGACCTCATTTTATCAATGTCCAAGAAATTGAAAACTAATACCGCTATTTTTTTCACCTCAGTGAGAGCTTTTGAGTGGTACAAATTTTATCTTGATTTGAATCCCAAATCAAAAGTTATGATCATTCAAAGTTTTCCAATAAGAAGGGTCCACGCATGTATCTTTGTGTGGCACCCACATGTACCTTGATCAAACCCCCATGGCACTTCCATGACAACACTTAGCCATATTACTAGTGTATTTGGCCCTAACCAAATCTGATCTTGTACAATTGTGCAACTTCTTGACACACCCAAATTCTTGGACCTTTAGATAACTTAGTGAAGGGCTTCACTATGCTTGGTTCCCTAGAATGCCAGTATTCCAATGCTTAAAAATATATTTGTGTTACTTTGTATCTATGTTGTAGAAAGGCATGTTAATTTTGCCAACCTCATATCTCGAAATTTAAAGCCAATAAAATAGAGGTGTATGGGCTCCAACACTGCTTATGTGCTATGGTCCCAACACAAAAAGTAAAAAGGGAGGTATACAGGCCTATGAGCATCCAAAATCCTAATAGGTGAACAACCGTTTCCACCCTCGGATGTTCCCAAACCTAGATATGATGTGAAATCCAATCAAGGGTAAATTCTACTTGCATAAAGGCATGAGCTTCACTGTATCCTCATACTTTTGGGTTTTTGGATACCCATGTAACAAAAGGGAAAATTATTCCATCGAGATATTTGGGGTCCCAAGGAAACTACCCCTACTAGCCTTGGACTTCTATATTTTTGGATTGAGCTGAAGCTCTAAGGAAAAGGGGAAATACAAAAATTTCCCAAGGGAAGGGGCATCAACCCAAAAGCCAAAAGTTATTGAAAAGCATAATCCAAACCCGAACCTCAATCCATCAATAGATCACATAGGTTTGCAACCCACTCACACAAGTTTACAACCAACTCTTAATAAATTTTATCATTCGTTTCACCTTTATGAACTTATGAGTATTTTATATGGATTATAGCCCATCGTCATAAAAATAAAGAAATAGTGCAGAAACTCATGAATTAGTACAATATTCATAAATTAAATACCTGTCAACACAATATAGGTATACAATTAGCTCATAACATATAAAATAACCTTTAAATCATGAGTATGGAAACAAATCCATGGTGCTACTAGTCATTATAATCTCAAACATACAAGATAGCTAGTAGTGATTGTGACAACAATCTTTAGGCATTCAAACATGAGCATACAAGACCATACAAAAGTTATTAACTTAACAAGGTTATCATAGCTTGTGATCCATATATTCATATCCTTTATACTTGTACGAGTGTGTTAGAATCACTGAAAACTAAAGGAGGGACTTCAAATCTCCACCTAACTGTAGAAATTCTACAAAAAATATGTATTTCATGGATTCAATTCGAACTAAAAATGTCCTAAAGCTAGATACTGAATCACTTCTACAAATCAATTGCAGAATTTAAAACACAATCGCCAATCACATGAATAAAAGAAGAATCAATCAAACCACAACACAAATAATTTCCTAGGGAAAGCTTGATGCTCAAAACCCCTCTATCATATATTGTATATTCAGCATGGATACATGAAACAATTATAATAAAATATCCTCACAAGAGCCTCCTGTACTCAGTTAATTGTATCACACTGTCCTGGGAAAAACTAACCAACACTTAGCCAATTCTCAGCCTCTAAACACCCTGCCTTGCTTGCACAATCCATATGGAATGCAATCCCTATCTTTTAGGAATTTTGGCCTTCCTTGACTGAGAAAGGATCAGGGGAAATCTAATGGGTGTTTGGTTGCATGAGTGCAACCCAATAATCCTACAACTGATAGTTAACATCCCTTTCACCTAGATCTCAAATGGGTCTCCACAGGAACTGACATGTATGCAACTAATAATAGTAAATCATTAGTTGCATGTGATATCACTGATTGTGAATTAAATAATACTTAATTCACTTGATATCTTACTAGTGCAACAATAGTTACAAATAGAAAAAATGACTTTAACTCACTTACCTGAGTTAAACTAATTACACATGAATTAACTAATGCACCAACTGCACTTCGAACTCTGTTATAACTAGAATTAGTCTACATGCCTCACCAACTACCCTCAACTCGAAATTCATGAGCTAAATAAGTTTATCACACTCAGTTAACTATTACAAGTGATTTTGAGATAAGATTATATTTTATTTTCCATCTTAATTAAGGGAAAATTAAAATAGACACTGCACCAAATTTAGCCCACACCAGTATAGGTGCTGCTAAGACCTCCTGGTTCCACACTAGTGTAGGTGCTGCTTGGACCTCCTAGTCCCACACTAGTGTAAGTGATGCAATTTCTTATTGGAATTCAACACTCGCTCTCAACAAGAAATGGATTATCCTTCACCCAGATCTTTCTTCTATGGTATTCTAATTTTCTCATGGTGAGAACCTTCGTAAGAATATCTGCATCCTGATCTTTCGTGGGAATGTACTACACTAACATTATATGCCTCTGCACACAATCTCTGAGATGCTGGTACCAGATATCTATGTTCTTGGACCGATCATGAAACACATGATTAACCAAGAGTTTAATGAAACTTTGGTTATCCCAATGCATCACTGTCAGATCCATCTGAGAACCAAACAAACCAATTAGGATCTTTCTCATCCATATAGCCTCACATGAAGCTTGAATTTTTTCCATGTACTCTTTCTCCGCTGAACTGAGTGCCACAGATCTCTGCTTCCTGTTGTACTAGGAAAGTGCTGTCGATCCTATGCTGAAGATCCCTCCTGATGTGCTCTTTCTATCTGATGGACTGCCTGCCTAAAATGCATATGTGAAGCCTTAAAGCTTTAGTCCCTCTGTTCGTATGTACCATAATCCATACTCTGTAGTGCCCCAAAGATATCTCATGACATGCTACCCCGCCTTCCAAAAGAGCTTGGTAGGCTTAACCATAGCTTGAATCAGTTGGTTAACTACGTAGAAAATGTTTGGTCTAGTGTTCACTAAGTACATAAATGAACCAACTAACTGCCTATAGACAGTAGCATCCACTACCTCTCCTGAAGTAGCATTATCTTTCCTCCAATTAGGCTTGAAGAGGAGTGTCCATGGGTTTACAACTCCCCATTTGAAACTTACCTAGTATCTCTTTGGCATACTTGCCTTGAGAAAAAAAAAATTTCACCATCCTGCTGCCATATTCCAAACCAAGAAAATAATGAAGGAGTCCCATGTCCTTCATTTCGAACTCCCTTGCAAGATCCTCCTTGAATGAGTGTATCAGTTGCTCATCACCTGTCAAAATTAGATCATCAACATAAAGTACGATAATCAAGAGCTTACCATCAAACAAAATCTGGTACATGTTTGCATCCGCTTCAATTTTGGTGAAGCCCAATCCAGTGAAATAGCTGTCAATTCGAGTGTACCAAGCACGACGTGCTTGCTTCAGCCCATACAATGCTCTCTTGAGTCGACACACATGCTACTCACTGTCAAATATCTCGAAATATTCTCACTGCTCTATGTACACTTTTCCCTCAATAACTCCATTGAGAAACACATTTTCCACATCCATCTGATGAATGCACCAACGCATCTGCACTGAGAGTGAAAGGATAGATCTAATGGAAGAGTACCTTGCAACTGGTGCAAAAGTCTCATCATAGTTGATCCCCTTAATCTGTGAGAATCCCCGAGCCACAAATATGGCCTTGTACTTCTCCACACTCCCATCGACAACTTTATTTACCTTGTAGATCAATCTAGATCCAACCAATTATTTACTGAACGATCTTGGGACAATATCCCATGCACTGTTCTTGAAAATGGATTCATAATCCTCCACCATTGCATCAACCCAAATTGGTTGCTACACTGACTCCTGAAAGGAAGATGGTTCAGTCACAATAAAATTTTTCATAAGAGGCATGTATTCAGTAAACCTGTCTGGAGATCGTCTCTATATGTGAAGTGAATTAGGGGCTCCTAGATTCTATGCTTCATTAAGTCTCAATCTATCGACTTTCATGGTGCACCTTCTACCATTTCTGATGGATGGATCTGCATGAGTGTTTTCTTCCACTCCATGATCCTTTGCATGTGGATGCTCCACATCTTGAGGCTCATCCTTTGGAACTAAGAGTTCCTCCTTTACATGCAAATCCAACTCCCTCTCAAGGGACAATCACATGGCTTTCTCCTCATCAAATTTTATATCCTGTCACACAATAGTCATTCTGTTGTTTGGAAAATACACTAGATAGTTGTGGGGAGTATCTATGTACCCCCAGATATCAGTTTTTGGTTCCAGCTTCTTCCTGGTGTCTTTCATCACATGCACATAAATATATGAGCCAAAAATATTAAAATGTGAAACATCAGGTTTCTTACCAGTAAAAGCCTCTTCTGGTGTACTCATGCCAAGTACTCAATGAGGAAAATGGTTCTGAAAAAGTACCGTTGTGTTGCATGCCTCCACCCATAGATGCAACGGTAGGCCCTGATCATGAGACATTTCCCTTGCTACACCCATAATCGTTATGTTCTTTCTCTTTGTGACCCCATTCTGCTGTGGCTTATGAGGCGCAATCAGTTCTCTCTAAATTCCTTATTTGCTGCAGAAGTTCTTGAATTCATTGGAGATGTACTCACCACCATTCTCTCTCCTAAGTGCCTTCACATGCTTCCCCATGTCTTTCTCCACCAGTTCTTTGAACTCAAGAAACTTTGAGAACTTCTTATCTTTCTTCTACATAAATTAGATCTAGCACTTTCAGGAAAAGTCATCAACAAATATCGCATAGTACTTATACTTTTCTGTCAAAGCAATAAATAATGGTCCACACACGTCTGAGTGAAATATCTCAATGATCCCCGAAGCTCTATTCTCCTTCTCATGAAAGGTGGCTTTTGCATATTTTCCCATAGTACATCCCTTGCATGTGTCTAACTGCACAAGTGTGTCCTTGGGAAGACCCGTAGAAATCTACTGCATGACTTTTAAGGCTTCGTAGTGAAGATGTCCTAATCTCCGGTACCATAACTAACCCTCATCCCAACTCACCACCCTTACCCATCAATGCTATGCAACCATCTAAATCAAGTTTGTAGAGATTCTTAACTCAAATCCCAATATTCTTGGCTTGTCTTGCTGTTTTGTGTCGCAGGAAAGCTTTTCCTTCGCTGAAAACAACATCATAGCCTCTATCCCCCAACATTGCAACTGAGACTAAATTTTTCTTCAATCCTGGTACATGCATTACATATTTTAATTGAAAGGGTTTACCTGACTATCTCTAGAAGGTAATGGTACCAATCCCGGTAGCACTATAGCACCCGTCATCATCCATTTTGATATGCATCTGTAGGTCCTCCTCTAAGCTACTTAAAATTTCTTTGTCTCTCGTCATGTGAAAGGATGCACAACTATCCAAATACCACACCAATCCCATTGCAATTGACACCATGCATGCAATGAGTGAGAAGTCAACCTCAAATTGTGAGGCAAAAGACTCGCGAGATGCATATCATGTAGCCTCCTTGTTCTTCTTCTTTTGTGGATAGTTAGTGGCATAATGTATATGCTTGTGATGGTGAAAACACTTCACTCTGGACATGTCGCACTTCTTGCCATATTTACCAGACTTGGATTTGGAATGAAATTTCTTTCCTTTCCCCTTATTCGCCTCGGCAAGCTAAGCACAATATTCTTCATCTTCATTCTTAGATGAAGATCCATCTCTAGTATTTTGTCTGAACTCCTCTTGCACCAAATAACACCAAAGTCATTCCCAATCTAGAAGCTTCTCCCTCCCATTGACAGAGTCTTGATAACTATGCCAACTCTTGGGAAGTCCTAGAAGATCTAGCCTCACGAAATCATCATCAGCGACAGTAATGACAATGCTCCCAAGCTCATTCCGATATTGGACAAACTTTGTTAAATATTTTGGCATGGTTTCGCCTTTCTCCATCTTGATATTCCTGAGTTTATCTTTTAGTGCCAATTTCCTTTAGGCATTGCTGCTCTGAAATAGATCTGTCAAAGATTTCCACATTGCATATGGTGTGGATTTTCCATGGATACTTGAGACAATGTGGTATCATACTTCCTCTAGGAAGATCCTCCTCGCTTTTGCCACTTTCTTTTGCCATGCATCAATATTTGCAGCATCTGTCACAATGAGTTTGCGAATATCATTGTCAATGAATTCCTTCAAGCCATTGTCTTCTAGTAATTCCTCCATCTTGTCTTTCCAAAAAATATAGTTAGATCTGCCCTCGAGTGCATACTCCAATCTCAAGCCATTGAAATCCATTTCGATCCTGAATCACCTGTAGCACCATGAAAGTCTTCTGCAAATTTGAATTCTATTTAGTCACAAAATCAACTTCTCCTCCTCTATGTGATTTCTTGTGCTCTGATACCATGTAGAAATTATACAAACAATATGTATATAATGGATTCAATCCGATCTAATAATGTACTAAAGCTATATACTAAATCACTTATACAAATAAATTGCACAATTTAAAACACAATCGCCAATCACATGAAGCAAAGAAGAATCAATCAAACCACAACAAAGATAATTTCCTGGGGAAAGATTTCTGCTCGAAGCCCCTCTATCATATATTGTATATTCAACATGGATACATGAAACAATTACAATACAACTCTCCTCACAAGAGCCTCCTTTACTCAGCTAATTGTCTCACACAGTCGTGAACAAAACTGACAAACACTTAGCCAATTCTTAGCCTCTAAACAACCTGCCTTGCTTGTGTAATTCATGTGGAATGCAATACCTATCTTTTAGGAACTTTTTCCTTCCTTGACTGCACAAGGATCATGGGAAATCCAATGGCTGTTTGGTTGCATGGGAACAACCCAATAATCCTACAACTAATAGTTAACATCCATTTCACCTAGATCTGAACTGGGTCTCCACTGGAACTGACATGCATGAAACCAGTAATAGTAAATCATCAGTTTCATGTGAGATCACTGATTGTGAATTAAATAATATTTAATTCACTTGATATCTCACTAGTGCAACAAATAGTTACAACTAGCACAACTGACTTTAACTCACTTAATTGACTTAAACTAATTACACATGCATTAAATAATGCACCAATTGCACTTCAAAATATGTTACAACTAGAATTATGTTGCATGCCTCACCAACAACCCTCAACTCAAAATTCATGAGCTAACTGAGTTTATCACACTTAGTTCACTATTACAAGTGATTTTGAGATAAGATTACATTTTATTGTCCATATTAATTAAGGGAAAATTAAAATAGACACTGCACCAAATTTAGCTCACACCAGTGTCAGTGCTGCTAAGACCTCCTGGTCCCACACTAGTGTAGGTGATGTTTGGATCTCCTGGTCTCACACTGGTGTAGGTGCTGCAATTTCTTGTTGGAATTCAACATTAACCATAGGCCATCTACAATGCAATCTTTATTTGCATTTGACCACCCCCGAGCTGGATCCAAAGTTTGAGGGGATACTTACTCAAGGAAATTCATACCAAATCTTGGTAGACATCTACAATATGGTGTTCACTATCTTGGTGGTTTAACAAGAGTTCTCTAACAATAAACACCATAATTCCTCTCTTACTTTTTAAAGTTCAATAACAAGGCTTCATCCAAGGTCCAAATGGGCTATTTCTTAGTTCCAAGAGATTGAATCCACTATTTGTGTGGTTTTAGTGTTGTATTTTCATAGTAAGCACCAAAAAGGTCTACATTCCACTATATAGATAGTTTATAAAATCTTATATCAAGCACCAGAGGGGCTTATATTTCCTTGTCCAAGTGGTTTAACAACCATACAACAAACACTACAATGGCTCTTCTTTCCTTGTCCATGTGGTTTAACAACCATACAACAAGCATAGTAGTGATTCAGTCATCCATTGAGCTTTACATTGACCAAACAGTCTTAGAAAGACAACCCAATGGCCTCAAACACAAAACAAAAGGAATACCACCCAAAATTCACATAGCATAGGGCTCAACAATTTTCTCCATTATTTCCTTCACTTCCTTTTGTTGTACTCCATAGCTCCATGCTATTCACACTAGTATTGTGAATTCAAGGATAAAAAACCAACTAAGGAATAAAAATAAGGAGAAGAACCCCCTCCCCTTCCCTGCTATGTGTATTTGTACTTCCTCCGTGTCCCTTCATTTTTGGAAGAAAATGTAGTCTCTTCATTCAAAATTACATTTCAACTCTTCTTATTCTTATAGTTTTTTCCCAACTCTTCTTTTCCTAAAATGTTTCCCTTTCCGAGACTCTTCTCGATCTTTGAGAGAAATGATAATCATCCTCTTCCCTTCACTACTCTAGTCTAATTTCATAAGTTTGATCAGGGGGTGGTTGTTCAATTGGTATAGAACTAACTTTAGTAATAACAAATGCTATTTACAAATAAATAATATTTATGGCAAAATAGGGTTGAATCTCCATGGCTAACAATATTGTTACATGCTTTATCAAAACCCACCGCCATATTGTCCTTTTTTTAAAAAGTCAAAAAATCTCAATTCAAATGGTTTAGTGAAAAATTCATTTCCTACCAAAGTTTTGGAAGACATGCTTTCCAATTATCCAAAATATTTTGGTTATTAAAAAAAAAAAAGTGTTTTTTTTTTTTTTTTTATAACCCACCAAGCAATACACCTTATAATTATTAATTCACTAATTCAGAATCTTCCGAGAGTTTCATATAGAATTATAATTGAATATAGTTATTTATGATGTTATCTATAGTTTTTCGAGAAACTCTAATGGTTATATATATATACAATTTCTAATGATATATATATTTTTTGTTACATGAAGTGTATAATAGATTCAAAAGCATAGTCTAACTTATAGAATAAATAAATTTTTGGATGGAATCAGATAATACAATTTATAATTGTTATTTCTTGTTGTTTAAAATACAGTTTTGAATACATAAATAGATATAACAGTGTGAAAAACCTATGGAATTTAATCTTTACAAATTAAACAACTTAAATTTATGATTTTTAAAAATATGTAATAAATTTTTGAACAAAATTGACTAGAAAAAATGTAATTTAATACCCTAAAATTCATAAAAAAAATACCCTAAAAATAACCAAAAACTAGAATGTTTAGACTACATTCATTTTAAAACATACTTACTTTATGTAGAAAGAATTTACCTCCAGGTAGAGATCATTTATTCACATTCTTTATTCCAATTAGGTGACAATATATTTACATTGTTTAAATTGCATTTTCCAGTACATAAACGAATTCAATACTTATAAATTTTTTACACCATTTACCCTATCCAACTCATTAAGGAGGAGATGTACAAAAATTTTAAGATGAGATGTTGCAATGAACCATTAAATCAAACAACAACAATAATAAAACATATTGTTAGCTAAATAAAAAAAGGTAAAAAAAAATGAAAAGTAATAAGTCAATTCAATTTGTTAGTTATTATTTTTATTTTATTGTTTCCATAGGTGTATTATGTAGCGACGTGTGATTCCTTTGATGCTCAATGTGTAGTTCACACATGTCTCTTTTAAAATAAAAATACAATTTTCTTTAAATAAGAAAACAATGTAGACTATAATAAAAAAAAAAAAAGAATATACTTGTTTGGGTAGTTTTAATTAATTATATTATAAAACATCAATATTATCACTCTTATTTCTATTCAATGCTATTATATTACAATTTTGTAAATGCTGTTGATATTTTTGTAAAAATATTTCACTCTCACTCTTAACCATAAATATTCAACATAATTTTATTGTTGATATCACAACCTATTTGAAGGAGAACTGTAAAAATATTTCACTCTCCCTCTCAATGATAAATAATCAAGTAACATAATTTTTTATTAAAATAAAATATTTCGATGTTGAAAGAGAAAGAGTAATTGAAAGTAAAAAAGATTCATTTTCCTTCTGAATAAAAATATGTATAATTCATTTAATTATTAATATAAAAGTAATATATGGAGTTTATAAATATTATTAATAAAAAATCCAATATAAATCATAAATAAAATATCTCAATATCAAGGATTAAATAATATTGACATATATTTGAAAATATTTTAATGAAAAATAAAAAAATATTTTATTGTGTATACGGTAACTCATAAACAAAATATTTCAGTGTTCATGTTCAGTAATATATATATATATATATATATAAGTAATTGAAAAGAAACAGATTTGCTTGAAATATAACAAAGATTTAATGAGATTAAAAAATTAATTTGTGTAGTGTACCTAAATGAAAAATAATTTTTTCAAGAAGTTGAGTCTATTTATGCATTCAAAAATGAAATTTATGTATGACTCCTTTTTCCCTCCAAGTTTTCTCCTTCAGTAGTATATATATACTACTGAAGGAGAAAACTTGGAGGGAAAAAGGGGTCATACATTTGGCTCAACTTGAAAAAGGTTAGCTCATGGGCCTTGGACAAACTTAAATGGTATTTTAGCAATGGAAAAAATATTTTGTTGGGCATCAAAAATACACCGAGGGTCAATAATTTGGTACAATTTCATGGTCACATTTTGTTTTTACTACATTCTAGATGATATTTTTTCTAGACTAGGTCTCTAGCTTTAGAACAGATAAATCTCCATACCCTATCTGGAAGGGAGAAACAACATTGGGTCTCTCTGGGGATGATGAGGTAGCATGGAACTCATATGCTCTTCATTTATGGATGACTAGCTTATGGAGGAAACCAGGTGGGGATTCTATTACTCGGGGTGGTCTCTTCAGTGATGGGTATATTGTTGTCTCTAACATCTATAAGCACATCACCTGTTACTGGATTCATGTCTTGGGAATCACAATTGGCTGGAGCGCATCAGAATTATGATTATTTCATTATCAATGATCACATTCTCACATGTCTACACAGACTAGAATGAGATTGCAGACTCCTTGTAGAATAAAGGATTGCACGTCGCTCATGGTGCCATCCATTGTCCATGGAAAGAGGGAAATGGGATGATGGATGAAGGGGAGTTCATTATAGAGTGAATCCATGCATTTTCATTAGAACATCATACCCTAGTAATTTTGATTTTTTGTTGCTATATACTGTTGAATTTTGATAGTCAAGAGCTCTCAAGCTTGAAGTCATGACACACAAATAATTATGATGGAAATTTGTGCAATGTATATGGTAGGTCCCTATATTACTAGTTTAGTCCCTTATTGTTATTAGTGTAGCCCCCTTATTGTTATTGTTGTACCCATGTAACCCCAATATTGTTATTATTGTTCCCTTACATTATTATTGTTAGGTCGGCTAGGATTATATTGTGGGCCCATGGACTCCTATATATAGAAGAAAGTTTTGGTCATTTGTATCATCCAAGAATTGTTCATTTATGTAATGTATTGGAGCTTTACCCCTCGAAGTGGCTAATTTCTAAGGCATTGATCTCTCTTTTCTTCTATTTTTGGAGCTGTTTTCATAACATTTGGTATCAGAGCTTTGGATTCTAGGGTTTCGCAGCTCCCGAATTTCACTTGAAACAGGTCATCGTGGCATTTGCGCTATAAATTTCTATCTACGAAGTTTCAAAAGCTGAAATTTTTACAGAGCAAAGCTGAAATATTGAGGAACTGCTTGTAAAAATTTTAGATCTTGGTTCGCAATATTTTCGGAGCTACGATATGTGGAAGTTAGGGTTGTTTCACGCTCCCGAATTTCATCTCAAAGAGGTGACCGTGGTAAAATCATCATAAATCTCTCTCTGAGCATCGAATTGTAATTATGTAAAAAGTGACTACAAACACAAAATTTAGTTTCATTTTTATCAATTTTAGAGCCAAAGGAGGAAATAGTGACACGTGGCACTCCATACAAGTTCACTCTACTGAACCCGTCCATAATTAGGTCATTGTGGGAGATTGGGCATAACTTTGCCTTGAGGAATCCAAATCAGGTCAGACCTGTGGAATTTGAAAGAAGCTTCATAGGGCTACTACAGGGATGCATTTCAAATATTCAGGATCCACAATTATAGATATAATTCAATTTAAATATTGAGCTCCTCAAAAGCAAGAAAAAGTTGTGTATTTTTTTTTTTTTTTTTTCCGAATTGCATAAGTCTTGTTTGACGAATCAAGTTGAATTGATTCCAAGGGCATATTGTAGAATAGATATCAGTATTGGGTTCTAAAATTCCCCCTGAAAATAATTCAACACCTTTTAAGCCTTTAGAAGGCTCTACTATGGCTCATGAAGACAAAGAATGGCAACATGACATATCAAAATTACAAGAGCAAGTGCAACAAATTTCGCTCTCGCAAAGAGAAACAAAAAATGACATGGAAAATTTGAAGAATGATGTGGAAAATAAGATGGATGGTTTGAAGAAAGGCGTGGAATCTAAGATGGGTGGTTTGAAGAATGGCGTGGAAGCTAGCATGGAATCTAAGATCGATGACATGGAAGCTAAGATTGATGAAAAAATAGAAAACATGAAGAATGATCTAAAAGCATACATGGAAGTTTTCAAAAAGTTGATACAAGAAATGTTTCCTAATGGTGAAAAGATAGTAGAGGAAACTCATGATGAGAATAAAATAATTTTTAATCGTGATTTCATAAACTCTAATGTTGGAGGGAAGACCCACCATATTCCAAAAATGGATATGAGGAAGTTTGATGGCAAGGATCCCGTAACATGGATACTACAGATGGAGCAATATTTTTATCTCAATAATGTGTAAAACACACAAAAGGTATGCATTGCAACTTTACATTTAGAACAAAATACATTTGTATGGTACTGATGGCTTTTCTCTCGTAAAAAAATTGTCACTTGGTCAATTTTTACGGTGGAAATGATAACACATTATGAGGATACAAAGAGAAACACCTTCTTTAGCCAATTGATAAATATAAAACAAAAGGGTTCAGTGGGGGAGCACATTGAGGACTTCCAAAAATTGAATATAAGGGTAACTGATATTCCAGGGGAACATAGGATTGATGTTTTCATAGGGACTTTAAAGGATAACATCCAACATGAAGTTCATGTTTGGGAACCTGATTCGTTGGAGAAGGCATTCAAGTTGGCAAGAAAAATTGAATGTAAAATTATGGTGACAATTGAAGTGTTGCTAGTCCTAGATTTACATAACCTACAAGGTTGACACCACAACAATTGGAAGAAAAAAGAGAAAAAGGGCTTTGCTACAGTTGTGATAGAAAATACACTAAAGTCATAAGTGTTTTGAGAAGAAATTATTTTACATAGATATTGAAGAGGAGGAAGAAAATGAACAGGAAACTTCAAAAGAAGAGGATATACACCAGAAACCAACCCTAGAGTAAGAAGAAATGGATCCTGTTGATTATGTCAGCATTCTATTGAAATTTTGATAAGAAACCTCGCTTAAACCTTTCAAACCCCCTCTTTTTGCCCTGAGAAATTCGTTTTCTGCTCATAGTTACCTTCTCCCAGCCTCAAAACTACATAAAAGGGCTGAAATCCCACATTACATTATATTTAAGGCCTAGCACCTTTCGGCCCTAGCCCCTGCACCTTTTTCTCCACATGACCGAAATTCAAAACCAAGTGCGTCATGAAGGCGCTTATCACATATATAGATCAGGCACGTTTATAACCGTCGATCTGTGCAGATCCGACGACATTTGCAAGTCATCATCGTGCCCGTGGCCCACTTCGTTCATCACCCAAATCACCTGTCTGCCATCCGTTTAAACCGCAGATAAACGACTCACATTACATCTGCCCCGGTGGTCCCCACGCAAAGGGTACAATGCACAGGAAACAATACCCTCAAGGTTTCATTTCAGCAGAATTTTCTCTCCAAGAAAGGACAGACTGCCTATAAGGTTTTCATTTCTCTACCGTGTTCCTGAAGAGACTTCTACCCAATGCATTTATTTCAGTAAGCAGGCAGCAGAGTACATACAACGCTACAGAATCATTCAGTAGTATGGGCGTGCACATTTCAGCCATCCTGTCTTTATGAAGAAAATTAAATGTTCATCAGCTACTCCCTTTTCGAACTTTCTTGTTCTCCTATAAAGCTCCCGAAGAACAGATGATTTGAGGTTCCAGATTTTATCAAAAAATTATGTAGTGCAAGGATTTTTGTATGCATTTTGTTGAACTCTTGTATGAAGGCTCAGAGCCCGTAGGGTCTCAGTAAGGAGGAGTTCCATCTGTTAAGAGGATTCTGGTCTTTGGTATTTCACAGTGTGTAACTTTCTCTCTTATGTGTTATTTTAATAGATCATTTCATTTCATCCATATTTCTTGTATCATGTTTCTAGAATGCGAGTGGCTCACTGATTTTTGGTATGGATTTATCCTAGTTGATACCCATGCTCAGATTAGTCAAGTGCTTTAAATATGGCTCAGGCATGATATGCTGTTCCACTATTCATCTAAACCATATTTCTGCTATATTAGTTTCTTTGGGAGGGTGTTTTTAAAACGCTATTGTCATGAATGGATTCTTAAATTGGTAAGCCCATTACATGGTGATATTGTGTATCTGGATATTAGCTCAATGACAACTAATATTCTCTCAATATTTCATTCACCGCATACACCTTCTGATAATTTATTTCTGTGAGGTATTTCTGAATTGGCCCTCTTTACAGTAAGCTATCTCTGAATTTTCTGTTGCTTTTATATAAGATTTTTGCATATTGCCTCTGCAATATTCCTTTCCCTATGTTAGTTTCTGAAGGTCTTGGTCCCATTCAGATTAATATTCCTTATTTATCAAGAAATAGCATGAGAGCTTTGCATTGATAACTTCCTCTGTTATACCATATGCTCCTTGCTAATATAAGATGTCCTAGGCACTGGTCTTTCACAACTCAATGCTGTCTCTAGGAGTGAAAACATATTTTTGGCGCCATTGCCGGGGAACGAAGTTGAGAAAATTTAAATCCCTGGGCCTCGACAAAACCTACTTCACTCGTCAAGTAGGCGAGTATGGAGAGTTGAGAGTTATAGATCCCTCACCTTGGCGACTCCACATTCATTTATTAGATAAATTCATTTGCAGTCCTGGCTCCTTGTAAGCCACACCTGAGGTCAGATACGTCTTAGCCAAAGACACCTTCAGTGTCTGACCCTGAAAAGATCATACATTTAGAAATTGGAGGAAAAGAAAATTAGTCCACTCTGAAATCCCTGAATTATCTGTAGAAAACTTTCCATTCTCTTCTTCTCAAGTAGCCCAAGAGCTAGGTTCTGACCCCACTGTGGGAGATACAAATTTCTATTCAGATAGTCCACCCCGAGGAGGTGTCAGAAATAAAGATAATTTTCACCCTACTCCTGAGGTCGAAGAGGTCAAAGAAGTCACTTAAGTATCTGCTATTAATAGGTCATTATTCCCCTCAACACCTCAAGCTGATGTTCATTACATTCCTATTGTTATTCATACTCCACTACCACCTCCTATTACTCATCAAGCTATTGCACTTCCTCCACCCCCTCCAATGGCCAATGGTCCAGGCTTCTTGCTAAATAAATATGCCCCTCTGGCACTACCCTAAGTGTTGAATGATATGCCACAAGATTATTTGAAGATTTTTCCCCGACTCAATGGGGAAAACGAGATTGATGCTCAAAAACATCTTGAGGTCTTCTGTGCTTTTGCAGAGAATTTTAATGTGGAACATTTAGATGTGGTATTAAGGCTGTTTGTCAAATCTCTTGATGGTGAAGCTCAAAAATGGTTTAAGACATTGGCAGGCCGTTCTATTACCACTTGGGAAATAATGGAAGATAATTTTCTCAGGAAATGGGGAGAGAAGAAAGACCATGGACATTGTCTTACTGAGTTTAATACACTCAAGAAAAGGCATAATGAAGGGGTGTCAGAATTTATCAAGATATTTAATAAATTGTATTTGAGTCTTCCTGCTGATATGAAACCTCATCAAACTGCTGCTAAAGTTGTTTTTGTAGCAGCCTTTGATTCAGAATTTGGTTTCTCTCTCAGAGAAAGAAAGCCTGCTACTCTGGATGATGCTTAGACAGATGCCCTAGAGTTGGAAGCAAACTTTGCCTCCACTGGTAAATCAAAGGGAAAATCTGAACAAGATACTAGAAGAAGGGGCAAAGAGGAGGTATCTACCTCTAACCAAGACAGAAACTCAGCTAATGACAGAATTGAAGAAATGAGCAAAATGATTAAGAACCTTTTTGGTAAACTGATCAAGCTTGAATTGGAGGCCAAGAATTCAACCTCCAAGAATTTCCACAATGCTCCAAACAGAGGTTACAATCCTCAGTATAGGAAACCACCCTTGCAAATATTTCCAAGGGAACTAAAAGAACAACAAGATCAGGTACCACACCCATTGTACTTGGAAGGTCCAGTAGATGATCCTACTGAAGACACTGCATATGGACTAGAGGACGCAAATCTTGCTTTCTCGAATAGTGATGGAGAAGAATGCCCTTTGCAAGGAAGTAGTGGAGTTGAGTGCTCATTGCAAGAAGAAGAAAAGACCAGAGACACAGAAGATGCAGAAATTGATCATTATTGTAAATAATTTGCTGATTTCATGCAAGCACAGTTCGATAGAAGATATGATCTCAGATCTTCTAGGAATAGGACTTGTACTCAAGATCAAGAAGAAGAGCTACCCCAGAAGGAAGCACCTGCTCAGAAGGATTCTACAATGCAGAAAGTCACAAACGAAGGTAAGGGCCCTCTAAACAAACCTTTGCAGTATAATGATAAAATTCCTTCCTCTTCAAAAGTAGTCATTCCCCCTAATACCATGTCTGTGTCAAAAGAAGTCAAACCCTCAGCTGAAAATAAAGAGTCAAAAGAGGTTGCAATAGAAAAATATTCTCTGTTTTCAGTCTGCAAAAGGAACTTGAGAAAGTCAAAATCCCAGTTCCCTTGACTGAACTATTAAAGCAACCTGCATATCAATCTCAAGTCACCTCTTTTATGATCCCTCCAGAAGCAGCTCTCACCCCAGATAGTCTCAACCTTCAAGAAGAAAGACCCATGGTTGTATTTGGCCCACATGTTGAGGAGTTAGATGCTTCTACTCCTCCCTTCTATGTGTCTCTAGTGATTCATGACCTGCTATTACATAACTGTATGTTAGATTCTGGAGCTTCCCATAATCTATTTCCTTTTTCAGTCATGGAACAACTAGGATTACAAATCACCCGTCCATACAAAGACCTCTATTCATTTGATTCCAAAAGAGTTAAATGCTTGGGGATGATCAAGGATTTGGTCGTCAATTTGGCCCAAATCATGACAAAAAGTGTGGTAATGGACATCGTGGTAGCTAACATCCCAGTTTGCTTTGGCATGTTATTGTCAAGGTCCTGGGGAACAAAAATTGGTGGGTCAATTAAGTTGGATTTAACATATGCCACTATCCCAGTTTTTGGTGGCTAGGAGAGGAGGTTGTACAGGGAAACTAGATTTGTCAAGATGGTGACTAAGGCTGAAAACTCTGTTAATTCACTTGTCTACAGTAGAGAAGGAGATTTCTCATGCTTGATGCTAGAAGAGGATCAAGATTATGCTCATGAACCATCCTTCTGCCCGATCAAGACTGAGCAGCCTTCAAAGAGCCATGAAACAGGAATCTGGAAACTTCATTTTGATGGAGAAAATTCAAGAGAAGGTAATGGAGCTGGAATACTATTGATTTATCCTCCAGGGAAATGGGTCCCATTGTCCTTGAAACTGGAATATGAAGCTACTAATAATGTGTCTGAATATGAAGCACTTCTGTTAGGATTGCAGACAACCAGGAGCATGAACATACAAAGTTTGAAAGTTATGGGAGATTCAGAACTGGTGGTTATACAAGTCAGGAATCAGTGTCAAACCAAACATCCTTGGCTCAGGGCTTATAGGAATGAAGTTTCGGACATGGTGGAAAATTTCTTCTTGGCATTCAATATCCAGTTCATGCCCCGAGAACAGAATAGGATGGATGATTCCCTTGATGTGGCTACCAATACATTCCGTCCACCTCAGAACCCCCTTTTAAGATATGAAATTGAGGTACATTATCGACTATCAATTCCAGATAAAATCAAGTACTGGCAGGTATTTTAGGATGAAGAACAAATGAAGAGAATCCTGGAAACAGTAGGGGAATTCTCCAATATGGAGATTGATGCTGATGAAGAAGAGGAGACCGAAGATATTTCAGAAATAAATTGGGAGGAGAAAATGGCAGGTAATAAAGTGTTGCAATTGAAAGGAAACATTATACCTAGAGGGCTGGTGCCTCTAGAAATATTATTTGATAAGAATGATGTCCCACTGTAACTAGGCAAAACGGTAGAATAAAATCAGGCGGAAGACCTGAATCTTGGTACTGAGGCTGACCTCAAAATTGTAAAATTTTCCAAGAAGATCCCAGGAGAATATCAAAAGCTATATCAGAAATTATTTCAGTCTTAAAAAGATGTGTTTGCATGGTCCTATCAGGACTTGAAAACTTTTTATATCAGTATAATGCAACACAAAATTCCACTAAAGGGGGATGCAAAACCTCACAAGCAGAAGCTCAGAAAAATAAATCCCCTGCTGCTTCCCTCTATTGAGAAAGAAATTAAGAAGATGTTAAAGGCCAAAATAATTGTACCATTGAGGTACTCTGAATGGGTGGCAAACCTAGTCCCTGTTCAAAAGAAGAATGGAGAAATAAGGATGTGTGTGGATTTCCGAAATTTAAATAGAGCATCTTTAAAGGATAATTATCCATTGCCTAAGATGGATCACATCCTGCAGAAGGTGGTTGGAGCTTCTAGGATGTCAATGATGGATGGATTCTTTGGTTATAACCAGGAGGCTGTATCTCCAGAAGATCAAAAGAAGACTGCTTTCACCACACCATGGGGTACATTTATGTATGCCAGGATGCCTTTTGGATTGATTAATGCAAGGGCCACTTTTCAGAGGGCCATAGACATTGCTTTTGTTGGGGAGCAAGATAAATATGATATCACTGTATTTTCGAAGAACGATACTGAGCACATTGAGCATCTGCGTAGAACCTTTGAGAAATGCAGAAGATATGGTCTCTCTCTAAATCCTCAAAAGTCTTTATTTGCATTAGAGGAAGGAAAACTCTTGGGGCATATTGTGACTAAATATGGAGTGAAGATAGATCCTAAGAGGGTAGAGGTTATAAATGGTATTGCTTTTCCTATAAATAAGATGGAGGTACAGGTGTTCCTAGGGCGCATTAATTTCCTGAGAAGGTTTATTCCTAACTATGCTGAAATAGTTAGACATATAACTGACATGCTGAAGAAGGATAAGGAACTTAAATGGTCCCAGGAATCACGAGAGGCCTTTACCAGAATAAAAAATGCTTTTGCAGAAGCCCCTATGCTAGCTGGACCAGATTATGCTAAACCTTTCATGATATTTTCTTTTGCATCACCTCATACAATAGCAGGAGTTTTATTGCAGAAAAATGAAGAAGGGTACGAGCAGCCCATCACCTTCTTCAGTCAGGTGCTCCGTGATGTAGAATTAAAATATAACATATTGGAAAAGCAAGCATACACCCTAGTAAAATCCCTCAAAGCATTCCGCATATATATCCTGCAGTCCCATATCACTGCATTTGTGCCTACAACAGCTGTAAAAGATATTCTTATCCAAGGGGATAGTGAAGGAAAAAGGGGGAAGTGGATTGCCAAGATACATGAGTATGAATTAGACATCCGCCCTACTAAGCTGATCAAAGGACAAGGGCTTGCCAAGATATTATCTGAATCAAACTATCAGGCTCTGGGTATAAATTTGTCCATAATATCAAGTGAGGAATCTGAGGAGAAATAAGAGTGACAGGGAATTGGGGTAGCTACTCTGGAAACACATATAAAGTACCTCACCAGTCAGTGGTACAAAGAGATAGTAGAATATCTCCTCACACTCAGCTTCCCTCCAAGCTGTGATAAAGCTAAATACATAACGTTAAGATTGAAATCACAGAAGTACATAGTCGCCAATGGCCGGCTATACTAGCGTGATCCCTTAGGAATCCTACTCCTATGTCTCAAAGAGGATGAGGTAGAGGGTATAATAGCTAAATTTCATGAAGGAATCTGTGGGGGTCATTACAGCTAGAGGGCCATTGTTCACAAAATCCTGAAGGCTGGTTTCTATTGGCCCAAGCTTTTTGGAGATGTTTTTGCCCGGGTAAGAGCTTGTAAGAAGTGTCAGAAATTTGCTGAAAGACAGAAGTTGGCACCTTTGCCCATGATTCTCGTGCATTTGGACGCACCATTCCGACAGTCGGGAATTGATTTTATAGGTGAGATACATCCTCCATCGAGTGGTCAACATAAGCGGATTTTAACTGCCACTGATTATTTCACAAAATGGGTGGAAACCATACCTGCGAGGAACACCACAGATTCTGTAATAATAAAGTTCATGGAAGAAAACATCATATCCAGGTTTGGCTGTCCTGCTAGAATAGTGACTGATAATGCCCAGGCCTTCAATTCTGCAAATTTTGTGAGTTTTTGTCAGCAGTATCACATTAAACTAAGCCACTCTACAACCTATTATCCACAAGGAAATGGCTTGGCAGAGTCTTCCAATAAAACCCTGGTAAGGGCACTGAAGAAGGCTATAAATGAAAACCAAAAAAATTGGGATTCCCAGTTGAAGTTCGCTCTGTGGGAAAATAGAATCACCAGCAAGAGAGCAACTGGAAAATCCCCATATGAATTAGTATATGGGAGGGTAGTAGTATTCCCTATACAGTTAGCCCTACCGGTAGCCCAATTCATGCAGGAAAGTCAAGAAGAGCCTGATGATATGACCAGGAGAATGAATCAACTGGTGGAATTGGAAGAAATGTGGAACCAGGTAAGTCAAAGGCTGACAGAGTATCAGGAGAAGATGAAATACCTTTTTGATCAGCATGCCAAGGACATGAATTTGCATATTGGTGATCTAGTGCTCAGGTGGGATATCCGGAGGGCTGAAAAAGGAAAACATGGTAAATTCGACCCACTCTAGTTCAGTCCTTTCAAAATTGTGGAACAAGGAGGTAAAAACACTTTCAAGTTGGAAAATTTATAGGGTGACTTTCTTGACACCACTGTAAATGGTCAGTTTCTTAAACCCTACTTCCAGTTCTAATTTAGGCAAAGATAGCCTGATGTATCATACTGTATATTAGTTTCCTATTTTCCCTGTTGTTTGAATAATGTGGGTGTTGTGATGAATTATGAAAAGAAAAGTAGAAGTGCAGAAGATCAGAGTTCACATATAAGATCATCAGGTGGTCTGCGAAGTTCTCGCCACCCTTAGGGATGAACGTGCTATCCCCAGGTGGAGCCAATTTTGATCATGTCAGCATTCTATTGAAATTTTGATAAGTAGCCTCGCTTAAACCTTTCAAACCCCATCTTTTTGCCCTGAGAAATTCGTTTTATGCTCATTGTTACCTTCTCCCAGCCTCAAAACTGCATAAAAGGGCCGAAATCCCACATTACATTATATTTAAGGCCTAGCACCTTTCGGCCCTAGCCCCTGCACCTTTTTCTCCACATGACCGGAAGTCAAAACCGAGTGCTAGTCATGAAGGCGCTTATCAAATATATAGATCGGGCATGTTTATAACCATCGATCTGTGCAGAACCAACGACATTCGCAAGTCATCATCGCGCCCGTGGCCCACTTCTTTCATCGCCCAAATCACCTGTTTTCCGTCCGTTTAAACCACAGATCAATGGCTCATAGTACACCCGCCCCGGTGGTCCCCACATCGTGCACTGTGCAAAACTCGCTCAGTTTCTATCGCACCACTTTTGGGCGGTAGGCGGTATTTTATTTTTTAGAGCGATTCCATACATTTTTTGTCACGTGTCTCTGCGTACGGCTCAAAAAATGCCCTCCATCGCGCGTTATCGTTCGTACAAAGACCCAGCGCGATATCATTGTGAGCCGTCCGATATGGGGCGATCCATCCGATGGTAGTTGCTCCACGAAGCTGCGTGGGATTTAGCCGAGGCAAGCCGTACCCCTGGCCCACTGTCCATCGCCCCCCCCAAAAATTTTCTAGCCGTCGAACTCCTCCAGAGATCGGACGATCCAGATTAATTGCTCGTCCACCTTGTGTTTTCCTGCCACATCATCATTCCATGCGTTCTTGTCGCATTTTTCTCCATCTCCCTTATGCATTTCATTCAAAAGCCCAAGTGTCATGTTTTAGCATTCCACCAACTTTCACCATGACTATCTTCTACAGTCACGCTGCATTTTCTGCCACCCTGCATTGTTCCACCATTTTTCCATGTCTGCATGACCATTTGCATTGACCCCGCCACATTCGCCATCCCCATGCATGGTTTTCCTAACAAGTTTGCAAATTTTGCAGGGTTACAGCGGCGGAAAACTGCCATGTTTTACAGTCTCTATTGCTATAATAGAGAGCACATCAAAGTACCATTCTTCAGAGGTTGGAATTATGGAGATAGGCCTGGGAAGGCATGTCGACAAGACTTCCATTAAAGAATCAGGGTTAAAATCTGTCAAACCCTCCAGAGTCATTTAAAGCACAGATTGCGCAGATGGAGACATTAATGGAGTAGCAAAGAAATATGAAAGAATGATTGAGGAATTCAATGTTTAGCATTGAAGATTTTAAACTTTAATTCAAGGTTCAGAAGGTAGAGGGTACAATGCATAGGAAACAATACCCTCAAGGTTTCATTTCAGCAAAATTTTCTCTCCAGGAAAGGACAGACTGCCCATAAGGTTTTTATTTCTCTACCGTGTTCCTGAAGAGACTTCTACCCAGTGCATTTATTTCAGTAAGCAGGTAGCAGAGTACATACAACGCTACAGAATCATTCAGCAGTATGGGCGTGCATGTTTCAGCCATCCTGTCTTTATGAAGCAAATTAAATGTTCATCACGTACTCCCTTTTCGAACTTTCTTGTTCTCCTATAAATCTCCCGAAGAACAGATGATTTGAGGTTCCAGATTTTATCAGAAAATTATGCAGTGGAAGGATTTTTGTATACATTTTGTTGAACTCTTGTATGAAGGCTCAGAGCTCGTAGGGTCTCAGTAAGGAGGAGTTCCATCTGTTAAGAGGATTCCGGTCTTTGGTATTCCACAGTGTGTAACTTTCTCTCTTATGTGTTATTTTAATAGATCATTTCATTTCATCCATCTTTCTTGTATCATGTTTTTGGAATGCGAGTGGCTCACTGATTTTTGGTATGGATTTATCCTAGTTGATACCCATGCTTGGATTAGTCAAGCGCTTTAAATATGGCTCAGGCATGATATGATGTTTCACTATTCATCTAAACCATATTTCTGCTATATTAGTTTCTTTGGGAGGGTGTTTTAAAATGCTATTGTCATGAATGTATTCTTAAATTGGTAACCCCATTACATGGTGATATTGTGTATCTGGATATCAGCTCAATGACAACTAATAATCTCTCAATATTTCATTCACCGCATACACCTTCTGATAATTTATTTCTGTGAGGTATTTCTGAATTGGCCTCTCTACAGTAAGCTGTCTCTGAATTGTCTGTTGCTTTTATATAACATTTTTGCACATTGCCTCTACAATATTCCTTTCCCTGTGTCAGTTTCTGAAGGTCTTGGTCCCATTCAGATTAATATTCCTTGTTTATCAGGAAATAGCATGAGAGCTTTGCATTGATAACTTCCTCTGTTATACCATATGCTCCTTACTAATATAAGATGTCCTAGGCACTGGTCTTTCACAACTCAAGGTTGTCTCTAGGAGCGAAAACAAGTCCAACCATATCGGATAATGCATTGGTAGGAATTACCACTCCTCGAACTCTCAAGATAGAAGGACATATGAAGAAGAAAAAGGTAATAGTGTTGACTGATTCGGGTAGAACCCATAATTTTATTCATTGTAAGGTAGCCAAGGAATTGAATTGTTTCCTATACCCAGCACCAGAATGTCAAGTGATGGTTTCAAATGGAGGAGCTATAAATTTCTCTGGAAAATGCCATAATATCAAGCTAGCCATGGGAGATTATTTATTGAATAGTCCAATGCTTTCCATTCCAATGGGAGGTGTTGATGTTGTACTAGGAGTACAATGGTTACAATCTTTGGGGACAACAGCTTTTAATTTTCAATAAATTTTCTTCAATTTTTTTTTTCAGAAGGAAAGGAAATCGAATTACGAGGTATCATAGGGAAGCCATGAAATATAATAAGCTCTAATGTCATGATAAAGCTTCTGAAGAAAGAACAACGAGGCATAATTGCACAATTATGCTCACTATAAGTTCCAACATCAAAATCATCTATTTCTCTAGATCTCTAAAAAGTCTTGGACAATCATTCCAAGGTATTTGAAACTCCCAAAGGACTTCCACCTATTCGTGATCATGATCATGCTATTCATTTGATTCCAGGAAGTGTTTCTCCAAACATCAGGCCTTACAGATATCCTTATGTCCAAAAGAGCGAAATTGAACTTATGATTACAGAAATGTTAGAGGCTAGTATAATTCAACCTAATCAAAGTTCTTTCTCTTCTCCAGTAGTATTGGTGCACAAGAAGGATGGATCATAGTGCATGTGTCCAGATTATAGGGAGCTCAATAAGCTCACTATTACATATAAATTTCCCATTCCTGTGATTGATGAATTATTGGATAAATTACATGGAGCAGTTTATTTTACTAAGTTGGATCTTCATTCAGGATATCATCAAATTAGAATGAATACTAAAGATATTCCAAAAACAACATTTTGAACTCATGAGGGTCATTATGAATTTTTTGTCATGTCTTTTGGCCTTACCAATGCACCTTCTACATTTCAAGGGTTGATGAATTCCATTTCAATGTGATAATGTTTTTTGATGATATACTAATCTACAGTAGGTCTTGGAAGGATCATGTTCAACATGTTGATAGGGTGCTCAAACTATTGGAGGAGAAACAATTATATGCAAAAACATCCAAATGTTTCTTTGGAGTACAAGAGGTGGAATATCTGGGTCATATTGTATCTCATGAGGGTGTTAAAGTAGACCCTAAAAAAATTAAATCTATTAAGGAATGGAAAGCCCCCACAACCATAAAGCAGTTGCGCGGATTTCTCAGGTTAACAGGGTATTATCACAAGTTTGTTAAGAATTACGGGAGAATAGTAGCACCTCTAACAACATTATTGAAGAAAGATGCATTTTCATGGAGTACTGAAGCAACTAAGGCCTTTGAACATCTTAAAGAGGCAATGTGCCTAGCACCAGTCTTAGCTACGCCATAATTCAAAAAAACCTTTATTGTGGAATGTGATGCCTTAGGAAAATAATTGGTGCCGTTTTAATGCAAGAAGGAAGACCTAGTGCTTTTGAAAGTCATCCAATCAAAGGAAAGTATTTACAAAAGGCTATTTATGAGAAGGAAATGTTGGCAATACTACATGCACTAAAGAAATGGTGACCTTGCCTAATGGGAAGACACTTCAAGGTAAAAAATGATCATGATAGTCTTAAACACTTTTTGGAATAAAGACTATCTTGAGAAGAGCAACAAAAATGGGTGACAAAGATGCTGGGTTACGACTTGGAAATCATATACAAAAAAGGGAAGCTAAATGTTGTTGCAGATGCACTCTCAAGAAAGGATGAAGAGGTGGAAGCATTGCTTTATGCCATTTCTATTATCCAACCAGATTGGATAACTGAAGTAAGGGATGAATGGAAGAAGCATTAAGAAGTGTGGACACTCCTTCAAAAGTTGCAGCAAGATCCTAGTACATCTGATATATTTAGTTGGAAAAATGATTCTTTATGGTACAAAGATCGCTTATATATTTGCAAGAATTCCCAACTAAAAAAAAATATTCTTTTGGAATTGAATACTTCTCCTTTTGGAGGACACTCAAAATTTTTAAAAGATTACCACAGGGTGAAGAAAGATTTTTTTTGGGATGGCCTTAAATTTGATATTCAAAAGTGTGTGGCGGAATGTTTGGTTTTCCGGTAAAATAAAGTTGAGACAATTAAGACCTTGGGTCTTCTACAACCTTTATCCATTCTAGGTCAACGTTTGGAGGAGATTTCAATGGATTTTATCATAGGTTTACCTAAGTCCGAAGGAAAGTGTGTCATCATGGTGGTAGTTGATATAATTACCAAGTATGCACACTTTTGTGCATTATCTCATCCATTTAAATCAAGTACAGTTTCTACTACATTTATGGACACAATTCAAAAGCTACATGGAAACCCAAAGGTTATTGTGAGCGACAAAGATCCCATTTTTACTGGAAATTTTTGGACAGAGTTATTTTCTTGTTTGGGTATTCAATTAGCTCATAGCTCATCTCATCATCCTCAATCCGATGTTCAAACTGAGATAGTGAATAAATGTCTGGAAGGATATCTTCGTTGTTTTGTATCTGATAAACAAACACAATGGGTGAAGTGGTTACCTCTCGCTAAATGGTGGTATAACACTTCCTTCCATATTGTAGCAAAAATGACCCCATTTATGGCACTTTATGGATATCATCCACCATCCATCACATCATCTTTAAGAGAAAATTATAAGGTTCAAGTAGTGGAAGATCACATCGAGCATCAACATGAAGTTCTCCAACTCTTAAAGTATAACCTAAATTTGGCACAAAATCGAATGAAACAACAAGCAGATCAAAATTGCAGCGGGATAAGTTTTGATGTAGGAAACTAGGTATTTTTACGGCTACAACCATTAAAGAAAATGTCCCTCAAGCAAGCTACGAAGGATAATAAATTATCGCCAAAGTATTATGATCCTTACAAGGTGTTGCAAAAGATTGGTACTATGGCATACAAATTGGAGCTTCCTGCTTCTTCGTAAGTGCATCCAGTTTTCCATGTTTCATGCTTAAAGAAGGTTATAGGTGAAAATATTCCAGTTCAAAAAATATTACCAGAACTTGATGAGGAAGGAAAAATCATATTGGAACCTGAAGCGGTCACGGAAACAAGAACTCGATAGCTACAAAATCGATCAATTTTAGAGTATCTCATCAAGTGGAAGAACTTACCCGCTAAATATTCTACATGGGAGGATGAGAATTTTATAAAAAAGCACCTCGAGCTAATCAAGCATTGATGACAACACTTTTTTGAAGGAGAGGGGCATGTTAGGTCCCTATATTACTAGTTTAGCCCCTTATTGTTATTAGTGTAGCCCCCTTATTGTTATTGTTGTACTCCTGTAACCCCAATATTGTTATTATTGTGCCCTTACATTATTATTGTTAGGTCGGCTAGGATTATATTGTGGGCCCATAGACTCCCATATATAGAAGGAAGTTTTGGTCATTTGTATCATCCAAGAATTGTTCATTTATGTAATGTATTGGAGGTTTCCATCTCAAAGTGGATGATTTCTAAGGCGTTGACCTCTCTTTTCTTCTATTTTTGGAGCTGGTTTCATAATAGTATATGTACCTTTAGGATTGAATCCATAATCCTAACATATAATTTTATGTTGAATTTGTATTGTGGACATATGTACTGGTTTTCTCCATCAGAATGTAGTTACACAATTTTTGGTGGAATAATTATTTTTTGTTACTTGAAGTGCATAAATAGATTCATCTCTCAAGGGTGAAGCACTTGATCTTTGCAAATTAAACAACTTAAACTTATGATTTTAAAAAATATGTAATGGATTTTTGAACAAAATTGACTAGAAAAAATGCTCCAAAAAGGTCTTTTCATCTATTAATTAGACTATGCCCATTCAAAGGATTGAAAATATCCTTGATACTCATTTGTATAAAGTTAACAATTAAAATTTAGGATTTAAAGAATTCCTTTCCTGAATTGGGGAAAATTTCATCTAAAAAAATACCCTAAAAATAGCAAAAAAATAGAACGTTTAGACTACATTCATTTTAAAGATTACTTAATTTATGTAGAAAGCATTTACCTCTCAGTAGAGACCATTTATTTGGCATTCATTATTACAATTTTATGACAAGATATTTGGTTGATTGTTTAAATTGCGTTTTCCAATGCATAATGAATTCACTACTTTAGAAAACTTCTAAAACACTTGGATTACTGAACCTAGAATCCCTATCCATATGGAGGAGATGTACTAACCCTTTAGATGAGATGTTGCAATGAAGCGTTAAATCAAAGAATAATATTAATAAAACATATTGTGAGATGAATTAAAAAAGTAATAAAAAAGGAAAAATAATAAAAATAATAAGTCAACTCAATTAGTGAGCCATAATTTTGATTTTATTGCTTCTATAGGTGCATTCTATAATGATAAATAATCAAGTAACATAATTTTGTATAATAAGAAAATATTTCAATGTTCAAAGAGGATTAATTGAAAGTAAAAAAGATTCATTTTTCTTTTGAATAAAAATATGTATAATTCATTTAATTCTTGATATAAAAGTAATATATGGAATTTAAAAATATTATTACTAAAAAATTCAATGAGACATGAATAAAATATTTCAATATGCATGATTAAGTAATATTAATATGTATTTGGAAAGATATTAATGAAAAATAAAAAAAATATTTTGATGTGTACAATGTAACTCATAAGAACATTATTTCAATGCTAATGTAAAGTAAAATGTTCTATTAGAATATGTATATATGATATATGGTTAAAAAAAGCTATGTATATATTATATAAAGTAATTCAAAAAAATAAAACCAGTCTCAGTATTTTACACTTTGTTTTTTTTAAGGATACTTTTTGGATCAATTTTTTTTGAGATATAGCAAAGATTTAAAGAAATTGCAAAATTAAGTGTGCAAAGTAACCGATCCAAATGCAAAATGAAAATTTCAAGATGTTGAGTCTATTTATGCATTCAAAAATGCAAGTTAAGTATATATATATATATATATATATGCTACAAGATGGATGGACGAACTTGGAGGTTAAAAAGGGGTCCTACATCGGGCTCAACTTAAAAAAGGTTAGATCATGGTTCTTGGAAAATATAAAATGGTATTTTGGAAATGGAAATAATATTCTATTAGGCATCGATAATTTGGTAAAATTTCCTGTTCACATTTTTTTTTACTATATTGTAGAGGATATTGTTTTCTAGACCAGGTTTGTAGCTTTAGAACAGATACATCTCCATACCCTATTTGGAAGGTGGAAACATAATTGGGTCTCTATGGGGATGATGAGGTAGCATGGAACTCATATACTCTTCAGTTATGGTTGGTTGGCTTATGGAGGAAACTAGTTGGGGATTCTATTACTTGGGGTGGCCCGTCGAGGGATGAGTCTAGTGTTCTTTCTAACATATATAAGAACATCTCCTGTCTATTGGATTCCCATTCTAGGAATTTTCGACTTTAATATTTTTGACATTTGGAAGTTCCCCTCAAGATCATTACTTTTGGCTAGCTTATCTGACACAACCATATCCTAAAATGGGGCAATGTTACCAAGCCAGGATTTAGAGGTTTGGTGCTCACTTTGTAAAGGCACTCTTGAAGTGTTTCCCATCTATTTCTTCGTTGTACTTTTTTTTAGGCAGTTTGGAGTTATATCTTGGAAAATTATCGAATCCCTGCTTCTCATACGTTTTCCATGCTCATCTCTTGTTTTTCCTAGTGGGCTAATAGGAAATAAAAGTCCAAAGCTCTTCTCTTCTTTGCATTATGGGAACTCTGGAGGACCACGAACAACATGGTTTTCAACAATATTGCCCCACTTTTACTGTGAGTATGCTCTCATATCATCGTATGGATTGATTATAATAGAAGGGAAACTCCTACTCAAAGCCCTTCCAGGTTCCCAAATCTTTCCTTACATTTGAAATTTCTTGCAGGTTTATTTGATGGGGCTGATCAATTTGGAACTTGTGGATGTGGGGTAGAGATCAAGATGAATCCACATTCCCAATATATCTTATATTGAAATGTCGGTGCTGACTCTACAGTTGAGGCCAAACTTTTGGCACTTTGGGGGCTACTATAAGTTGCAAATAGGATCCATCTACAACACATTGCCATATATGGCGATTCAAAATCCATTATTGAGACTGTTAATGATAGAGTAGTTCTCTCCATGCCCTCACTGTCTACATTAGGGGAATTTTGAGGTCTAAAATGGGCCTCATAAGAAAAATGTACAACCAAAATAAACTTGATAAGAACTAATAGGATTCAATATGATGATGTTAGCCATGGGGGTGATTCACCATTTTTGGGGTAAAAAAGGTAAAAATATTAAAAAATAATAAAATAATAAAACTACTTTTCAACTTGTATTTTCAACTTATCTTCCTAAGATTTTACTCAAATTTCAGCAGGAGTACAAAATTTATTTCCTCATCCAAAGTACCCATGTTGTATACTTTCGATGGACCCTGCTACACGAAAAATGAGAAATGCATGAAAATTCGTGATTGCAATCACGTTTTTCATGTATTTCTCATTTTTCGTGTAGCAGGGTCCATCAAAAGTATGCAACATGGTACTCCTTGGATGAGAAATCAATTTTTTCAACCAATGAGTGTTCCTGCTTGAAATTTGAGTAAACCCATAGGGAGATAAGTTGAAAATGCGAGTTGAAAAAGCAGTTTTTTCTTGTTTCCCTCTAAAATTTGATGACGTAATCTAACTTTATTGTATTATTTCCACTATTATTTTATAATTTCCTTAGGAGGCCCATTTTAGACCTCAAAATTCCCCTAATGATTGGCTGGAGTGCATCACAATTCTGATAGATTCATTCTTGGATATCACATTCCCACATGTCTACACACACTAGAACGAGACTGCATGCTCATTTTTGAAGAAAGGATTGTGCCTCGCTCCTGTTTCCATCCACTATAAATGGAAAGAGGGAAATGAGATCATAGATGAAGATGAGTTCACTGTCGAGTGACTCCATGCATTTTCCTTAGAACATAATACCTTGGTAATTTTGATTTTCGGTTGCTATATATTGTGCAATTTCGATAGTTTATAGCTCTCAAGTTTGAATTCATGACACACAATTAATTATCATTTTACATTTGTGCAATGTATACGTACCTTTAGGACTGAAGTCAAAATCCTAGCATATAATTTTATTTTGGATTTTTGTTTTGGACATATGTACTCATTTTCTTTCATATAATAGAATCCAATATATCTATATATATATCTATATATATCCCATCATAATTGAGTTGAAAATTTTGTGGTCAAATCATTATTTTTTGTTACTTGAAGTGCATAATAGATTCAACTAGCATAATCTAACTTATAGACTAAATGAATTTTTGGATGGAATCTAATAATACTATTTATAGTGATATAGTGATTTATTATTGTTTAAAATGCACTTTTGAATGCATAACTAGATTCAACACTCGAAAAATCTTGAGGCAATTATCTTTGCAAATTAAACAACTTAAACTTATAATTTTTACAAATATGTAATGGATTTTTGAACAAAATTGAGTAGAAAAAATGCTATAAGAAAGGTCATTTCATTTATTAGTTAGACTATGCCCGTTCAAAGTCTTGAAAATATCTTTGTTACTCATTTATACAAAGTTAACAATTCAAATTTACCATTTCAAGAATTTATTACCTAACTTGGGGAAAAATTAATCTAAAAAATACCTTAAAAATAGAAAACTAAGAATGTTTAGACTACATTCATTTTAAAGCATACTTACTTTATGTAGAAAGAATTTACCTTGGGATAGAGACCACTTATTGGAATTATTTATTACAATTATGTTACAAGATATTTGGTTATTGCACCTAGAGGCCTTATTCAACCCAATATGGAGGAGATGTACTAACTCTTTAGAAGATGAGATGCTGCAATGAAGCCTTAAATAAAAAATAAAATATAATAAGTCATTTGTGAGTCATAATTTTAATTTTATTGGTTCTAGAGGTGCATTCTGCAAAGTAGTACGAGACCAGTGATGTGTGATGCCTTTCGTGCGTGCTCAATGCGTAGTTCATGAATATCCCTTTTAAAATAAAAATAAAAATAAATTTTTCTTTAAATAAGGAAACAATGTAGACTATGGGTAGATGAAACACACATGAACATGTAAATGTAAACGGAAATGTTTAACATTTAACAAATTTAATCTAATGTCGACCCTATTTAAAAATCAATCTAATTATTATTATGTATAAACACAATATAAATTTAAACTATAAAGAGGTTTACAAACACTCAAAAAAGAGGTATGGTAAATAAATAAAAATATAAATAAATTGAAGGTATGGTAAATAAATAAAACCTCTTTTTATACTTACTCTACAAGTATAGTAGATAAATAAAAATATAAGTAGATTAAAGTTATGGTAAATAAATAAAACCTCTTTTTACATTTACTCCATAAAACTTTTTATATTTAAAGAAAACTCAAAAAAGGGGTTTTATTTAGGTGAAGCCTATGAGAAAGATACCATGGGCCAAATACCATATTTATAAAAGAGGTACAGTAAAAAATAAATATAAAAGAGGTATAAAGAGGTATGGTTAAAAAATAAATATAAAAGAGGTATAAAGAGGTATGATAAATAAATAAATAAAAATCTATCAAATAGGATTAGAAATCAACATATAATTATAGACCAAGCCTATGGGCCAAATACCATGGTAAATAAATAAAATCTCTTTTTATATTTACTCCATAATCCTCTTTATATTTACAAACACTCATAAAAGAGGTTTTATTTAGATGAAGCCTATGAGCCAAATACCATGGGCTAAATTATTATTAATACCATGCAAAAAAATATTATTAACCCTAATATAAATATTAAAAGATTAATATTAATATTAATATTATTATTATTAATTCTAATATTCATATTAATATATTCTAATATTAACTAATCTAATGTCGGCCATAATGAAAAATCGCTTGTCTCCCTAAATATATAAATTTGACACAAAAACAAAGTGTCTAATTGTGTTTGTGAGGAAGCATCTCTGTGAGAAAGCCAAGAGTGAAATAATATTTGTGAGAAAGGATTTCAGGATGTAACATGCAAAAACATCACTTTATTTATAACAAAAAAAAAAAAACTTGTTTTAGTACTCACCTCAATGTAACAATTCTATAGCCCACATATAAATAGATTCATAACGAGAGCATACTATACATTTAACTTATCAAACTTGTAGTTAAAAAATATATGTCATTGGACATGCACATTTCTTAATGTACAATCTCTTAAATATCATAGAGTATACAACATACATGGTTAATGGTTACATTTTGTTTGGCACGGAGTTTGAAGTTTTCGTACGCACACTTTAATATTTAGATTCTAGTCACATGACACATTGAATGGTATTAATTTGATTAAACAATAAGTCTCTCAGATATCCCATCCGCCTAATCCATGAGACCTTCAATTTGTCAGTGTTCAAAATCTTGGGGATGGAATCGGTCGCTAACTAGCTTGCCTCAGAACCTTCTCGAAGTTCCTCACTGGAAGCTGGCAGTGGCAGCTATGATAGGTGGTCTTTCCGTTGGTGTTGATCAATTGATCGATGATATGAGGGATAGATATTGCTCAACAATGGTTAGGGTAACAAAACTTAACCCCATCCTTACCATTATGCATGCATTCTGCTGTTGTGGAGGTACTATTCGACTCCGCAATTTCCTCATCCACCGTTGGCGCCGCTACCCCGATGCTACCAAGTAAGCCCATGCCTCTACCTATGTTGAGTCAATTCTAAATGTAGGAAATTTTTTTGCTTTGTGTTCCTTATTACACAATATCAAAAAAATGGCAGGGTTTTTAGTTTTAACCCCAAGCATTTTTGCTTATAGGTCTTTCAACTATTGCAGTGAAAGGTTTGTTAATCTAGAGGAATCGAGATGGGCCTCCAACAGGAACCCTACAATCAAAAGGTAAAACCCTACCCTCGCTGCCTCTTTTGGACATTTTTCCTTCTCATAGCCTTTTAATGGCTCACGATACTTACCATTCCTTCCATTTTTGGTTGCTGGCATACGCGGTATTGGCGATCTTGTCAAAGGCTGAGATCCACCAGGTTCGAAGAGCAACACCACCATAGGACAAGAATTTCCTTGCTCAAACCTCTGGTAAGAGATCCTATCTTTTTTATAGGTGCTACTGACATGTTTTCATAATGGGAAAATTAATGATTCCCTCCTTATGTGGAAGGTTCCAATACACCCGAGTTCTCTATGGATTCTAAAGGACTCTAGGTCCTTTCCTCCTGGGATGTGATTATAGACAATTTTTAATTAATACTTGTTTTTTTTGAGGTGTTATGCCCTATCAAGACTTTCCCTTAGTGTAACGTCACAATATATACTTATTTCAATCTGTAAATACCATCATGAGGGTTTCTCGGGTTTATGTTGTGAATGACTGTTATTAATGTTGGATTTATCGTGGTTTCTCAAAAGCCCTTTTGATATTTTATATGGGAGTTTGGTGGTCGTGAGGGTCATAATCCTTCTGAACTATGGTAATTTCTGATTGTTATGAACTCAACCATAAATCTCACTTTTGTTTAATTAATTTCTGGTTCTTACTGTATGTATGAGAATATAAATTCGGTATTTGGCGAGACATCTCGGCTCCATTTTCTTGTAAAAATAATACCTCCTGAATCATCTAGATATTTCTATCGTTTTGGTATTAATTGCATGATTAGCGCACAAGAATTGCTCACGTTGTGAGTTTGTCACTTACTGCATATCTTCTTGATTTTATTTGTGCTATTATTGAATTTTGAATACTCTGTTTACTTCTTCCTCAATGATTATAAATGTTGATGAATACGGTTTTGCTAGTTCCATATTTTGATTGTCGAATGAATTTGTAGCCCTATGAATAATGCCTCCCGGGTATATGTTGTATGTACAATTTTGAAACGGTTAAGTGAGAAGGGATCGACAGCCTCTGGATTCAGTTCTGGGGTGCGGCTAAAACCTATATCTGCATTTACGAGAGTTCCAGAGGAACATTCCAATCTTACTCTGATTCTATGATGAAATACGTATTCTAGTTGAAAACAATATTTATATACATATCTTTCATGTGGGTTTTGACAACCATCCTTCTCATACTAAAAATGTATACATGTCTTATCTAATAGATTGTACGGTGTACATACGAATTAGTCATATAGTAGTTTTTCACACCATGCAAACAACCATTTTGTCTTAAAAAAAAAATTCCTCATATTCTGTTTAATTTGTAATTAAATCTGGGTTAAATTTTCCCCATTTTTTACTACGCTAATTATGTGCAAGTTATGCACTACCATACAGAACTTTACATACTTAGAATCTCTAATCTGTAACATAACATACCTTACTGTTTATGCCTTATCATTCATAATTTCTTATTCAAAACTACTAAACTTTAAAATAACATAACTTACATTCAATACTTTTCTATTCAGAGAAACAAACCAAATAAACTTAGCTGGTCCTCCCAACCACAACAATGGAAATCACGTCCTCTTCTCCCCACTGAGCTACCGCTCTTGGATAGTTAGATTTATTCACAGGTTATCTGTTAAAAGCTTTGGGACAAAAATCCATCCGTATAACCATTCAAATCTAGGGTCTCCACTAGCTCAGGTGTTTTCCCCATAAGCAACGTCCTGCCTTATACACATATTTTACTTCTTCCTTGGTCTCTCACAGAGTTTCCTTGGGAGCAAGAAACAACCCCTTCCTCTCTTCAGGTTTCCTATAAATTTGAGGAGGGTGGTTGTAAATGTTCAAGAACTACCACAACTGTCTAGGGTTGAGTTCATTACCATCCAATTTTCTTATTACTTTGTAAAATAATTATTATATTCATAACAAAATAAAAATACTCATATGGTCTCTTGGATATTATAGTTTCTTGATCAAGTATGCAAAATAAATGAAATTTACTATATACTGAAAGTTATTTTAGTAATATTTTAAACATTTTGTAAATACTTAAATAGCATGAGGTTTACATATTCCCCCTCTTAGCACAACATTGTCCTCAGTGTTCATTCTATCTCAAGAAACAGACTGGGATAACCTTTCTTTATCAGCCCTTCATCTTCCCAAGTGGCTTCCTTTGGGAAAAAGTGCATCCATTGCACCTTAACCTTGGTGAAAACTCGCTTTTGCAACATGGCTTCTCTCTGGTCGAGGATCCGCAGGGGTTCCACCCTGAATTCTCCATCCGACTTGACTTGTCAAACATTATAGTATCTGTTAATTCACGATTCATAAATTTGAACTTATAAATTTCAAAATTCATACAACGCCGCCCTAAACATATTGCAAATTAATTATGTGTCTGGGATCACACACATATTTCTTTAACAAAGAAATGTGAAAGAAAATATGGACCTTAATATAGCTAGGAAGGGTGAGCTGGTAGGCCACTAGTCCTATTCTTTCCAAGATCTGAAAAGGGCCACAATAACGAGGTGTCATCTTGGCACATCTACCCCACTGCAATGTAATTTTCTAGGGCTTAATTCTTAATTAGACATGATTGCCTACTTGGAACTCTTTATGAGTCCTTTTCCTGTCTGCATATGTCTTATGTATGTCTTGAGGAAATCACAAATTATGGCGAATCATTTTAAATTAATACTCCATCTCTTTCAATATATCTTGTCCCAATATGATCTTGTCCTAGGCACCATTCCAATTGGCGGGTGTTCTTCATTTTCGAACATATAACACTTCATAGGGGCTCATTTTCAACGACTCATGGTAACTATTATGATATGCAAACTCAACCAAGTGGAGATAATCCTCCCATTTAGTTGGTTGATTCATTACGTACATCCGTAGCATGTCTTCCAATACATGATTCACTCGCTCTATCATCTGGCCTGTATGAGGGTGGTAGGAAGTGTTGAAATGTATTTGGGTACCCAACCCAGTGAAAAGAGAATTCCAAAAGGAAAACATGAATTTCACGTCTCTGTTAGAAATTACCACCTTAGATATGCCATGTAACTAGAATAATTCTTTCATGAAAATATCTGCAATATCCATGGTCTTGTATTTGGATTTTACTGGGATTAAGTGAGTAGTTTTTCTCAACTTATCCACTACCACCATAATAGAGTCATGCTATTTTTTTCTCCTAGGCAGTGCAGTTATCAAATCCAACGTAATCATTTCCCATTTCCATTCCAGAATAGGAAGGGGATTCAACAAGCTTGCTAGATGTTGATTTCTAGCCTTTGCCTATGGACATTCTAGACATTTAGACAGATATTCTGTGACATATTTCTCCATAAATGGCCAAAATTATTCCTTCTTAAACACATAATTTTTTTTTTGATATCCTAGATGTGCAACATATGGATTTTGGTGATATTCATCCAGTAAAAATGGCTCGATGGAGATTTGATTAGGAACATAAATTCTTCCATAGAAGACCAACTGATCTTGGCTAATAATATCATACTTCGTGGTTTTACCCAATGCCAAAAGTTATTTGGTGTGCTTCCAAAAATATTTACAGTCATGGTCCTTAAGGGCAGTTTCAGTAAGCGGTCCAGACACACCAAACTCGATTTGATGGTATTGGATTTCATAGACACACTGTACCTTCCTACTTAAGGCATCTTCTACCTAGATTTCATTCTGCTTCAAATTCTTTATATCAAAATAAAATTCGATCAAGAATGCGGTCCATCTAGCTTGTCTTGCATTCAAAGTTGGTTTATTAAAGAAGCTGGTCAGACTGCTATGATCTGTCAACGACAAAAATATCTTCCCCAACAGGTAATGACACCACATTTTTAAGGTATGAACTACTGTTGTGAGTTCTAAGTTGTAAGGAGAGTACTTTTTTTCATGCCCCTTTAGTTTTCGGGATTAATATGCCACCACCTTATCTTCCTGCATAAGAACCCCTCCCAGTCCTTCTTGACATGCGCAAGTATAGACAAGAAACTCCTTCTCAGGATCTGCCACTTTTAGAATTGGGGCTGAAGTTAGTAGTTTTTTTAATTTCTCAAAAATTTCTTGGCATTCCGTTTTCCACTTAAATATCCTCCCTTTCTTCTGTAGGGAAGTTATGGGGTAAGCGATCTTGGAAAAATTCTTGATAAATCGATGGTAGTAACCCAATAATCCCATGAAATATCGTATATCTACAATGTTTTTAGAAACATCCCATTCCATAATTCTTTGAATCTTTTCAGGGTCAACAGCTATTCCTTCGCTTGACATCACATGACCCAAATATTGGATTCAGTCTTTAAAGAAGTCACACCTATTTTACTTGACGTACATCTAATTTTCCCCTAGTGTTTGCAGTACTATCTTGAGCTGTTTTGCATGCTCTTCTTGGTTCTTAGAGTAAATTAATATATCGTCAATAAAAATTAGTACAGACTTACCTAGGTACGGCTAAAAAATGTCATGCATCAGGCTCATGAAAGTGGCAGTAGTGTTGGTGAGGCCAAAGGGCAACACCACGAACTCATAATGAACATAAGGAGTTCAGAAGGCTGTATTACAAACATATTCCTATTTAATCTGGATTTGAGATTGATTTTTGAAAATACAGTAGCTCCATGGACTTGGTCAAACAAGTCATCCATTCATGGTAGTAGGTATTTGTTTTTGATAGTTAGCTTGTTCAACTATTGGTATTCAATGAATAGGCACATGGAACCATCATTTTTACGTACAAACAACACTGGGCCCCCCCAAGGGGACACATTGTCAACTGCATCTTGAGCTTACTTAATTCTGGCACACTTATACGGTAAGGTGTCCTTGATACAGGAGCTTCTCCTGGAATAAGCTCTATCATAAAGTTCATATCCCGCTTGGGTGGCAAGCCAAGAATTGACTTGGGAAACACATCAACAAAGTCTTGAATAATTGGCAGATTTTCAAGTGAAGTTATCTTGTCTTCTAAGTTTGTATACCCTACTTGAGAAACATATATTTAGAAACATTTTCATTTATAATTTCCTACCTGATTGGAAGTAATGGGTCACAATTTAATATCTTGTTTAATACCATGTAACTCTCGCCTTACTCCCTCATCAGTAAGGAAGTTGACATTATTTTCCTTACATTCCACCACCGACCAATGGATTTCTAGCCAGTCCATTCCAATCAGTGCATCATATGAACCCAAGGGAAGCATCATTATATTCACATGAATGTGTTGTCGTGATATTTCAATAGGGCAATTTTCTGTTTTCGCAGTTACCCGCCGCTTGGCACTAGTGGAAAACTGTGCAAGCCAAGGTGTCTGGAATTTAAGACTTTATAAATGACATAACTCTACGACTTTGGGGCTAATATAACTCAAGCTAGCACCTGGATCAATTAAAACCAAGGCATGCTAGTTAGGAATTTTACCTTCACATTATATCATCGAGGTCTAGTACTCCACTTGTTGGTCTTCCAAAGTTGCATTGATTCGAGGTATTCTCCTTGCTACATCACCCACTGTCAAAGAATCTTGAATATTGGCTTCCTGTTCAGTCCTTGCTTTGTGTGGAAAATTTCGGTAGTAATGGGCTTCAACACAACCCCAACACTGTAAGGTGGGTTTTTACAATGAGATAGGGTCTCGTTTTCTGGTTGCTTGAGCTGTTTGAGCCCCTGATTCTATTTTGGTTTTGATTGTGATTTTTCCATCACTCTCTTTGTTGAATTTCTCTAAAAAATTTTAGGAGCAGACTTCGAATTCTTGAAATTTTTAAAACTCTTGGATTTTTTCTTCTGGTTACAGCCCTTCTTAAAAAAAATTCTTGGTATGTTGGTAGCACATATGTGCCTTTTTTATTGCTTCATCCATTATTTTAGGACCGTAAAATTCAATTCTCTCTTTCATACAAGTAGGTAAACTACTTAAGAATCGTTGCACTTTCACCTTCTCTTAAGATAAGTAGGACACATATCTCAATAAAGTTGTAAATTTAGTGATGAAATCATCTATGATTAGCTTCCCCAGTCACATATCATTGAAATATTTGGATTTTTTATCATAAAAATGATCCTTCAAAAATATACTCTTGAAGTGCCTCTGAAAGTATTCTCAGTTCACTTTCTTTTCATCAATTTTCTGCATTGTTTTAATCTCCTCCCACCACAGGCTGAACTTTCCCCATAGCTGTTAGATAGCCAATCTCACCTTGAGATTGCTATTATAATCGTACACTTGAATTTATTTTTCATTTCAATGAGCCAGGCATCAACTACCTCTTCCTTCTCTCCAATATATGTTGGTTGCTTGGTTTTATGAAATTATCCTTGTAGTTATATTTTTTGCTTCTTTGTCATCCCTTGGTCATTCCCATTGTCAGAATCCTCCTCATGCGTAATCCTCTGTATCTCATGGCGTTGACTTCTCTGAGTATGACTATCCTCCCGATCATCACCATTTCATTGTTGTTCTCTTTCATATTGTGTCTCATGATCCGAATTTGACTGATAAGCTATTTTATTTTGTCTATTAGAGAGCCTTTTTAAAATTTTCTCCTACTCTTGAATCAGTCTTACATTGTCTTCCTCATTTGTGCCATTTTGTTCTACAGCTGTTGCATAGTTTCCAATAGTTGTCTAGTTTGTTGTTGTTGTTCCTCCAATAGTCTATTGGTGTGGTATTGTCGGTTCACATCTAGCTGTACCCACATATCTGGGTTAGTTCCTCCATAAGATGCCTCTGGTCTCCCTGATGATCTGTATCCTCTTTGCATCCATTTTATAGTTTTGCTTCACTCTTTGTGTTCACCACATCATTGCACTTTCAGTTCCCAAAAAGTCGCAGTGTTTGGAATGTGGCCCAAATACCACTTGTAACATGCAAAAACAACACCTTATTTATAACCACAAAAAAACAAATTGTTTTAGTACATGCCTCAATTTAACAATTCTATACTCCACATACAAACATATTCATAAACAGAGCATACTAACCTCACAGTCAAACAACATATGTCACCAGACAATTAAAATGCTTAGTATATAGTCTCTTAATTATCATAAAGTATACAACATACAAGGTTAATGGTTACATTTATTTTGGCATGTAGTTTGAAGTTGTCATACTTGCACTTTAATATTTAAATTATATTCACATGACACATTGAATATTTTTAATTTGATTAAACAATAAGTCTCTCATATATCCCACCCGCCTGATCCATGAGACTGTATATCTATTTGTGTTCGAACTCTTTCTAATGGAATCAGTCGCTAACTAGCTTGCCTCAGAACCTTCCCGAAGTTCCTCATTGGAAGTTGGAAGTGGCAGCTATGAAAGGTGGTATTTCTGTCACCATTGATCCATTGATCGATGATCGGAGGGCTTGATAATTCTCAACTATGTTTAGGGTAACGAACCCTAACCCCCTCCTCACCATTTTTCCATATTTCGCTGATGTGGAGGCACTATTCGGCTCTGCAATTTCCTCATCCACCATCGGTGCCACTACCCCGATGCTACGAGGTAAGCCAAAGCCTCTACCTCTGTTGAGTTAATTATAAATTTAGGTAGTTTCGTGCTTTGTGTTCCTTATTACATGGTATCAACAACATGGCAGGGTTTAAGCTTTAACCCCAAGCGTTTATGCTTGCAGGTATTTCAATTGTTGCAGTCAAAGGTTTATTAAGCTAGAGGAATGGAGATCTGCCTCTGACACAAACTCTACATGGGAAAGGTAAAACCCTACCCTCGCTTCCTCTTCTGGAGAATTTTCCTTCTCACGATACTTACCATTCCTTCCCATTTTGGTTGCTAGAATACATGGTATTGGCGATCTTGTTAAAGGTTGAGCTCCACCAGGCTCGGAGAGCAGGGTCGCCACATGCCAGGTAGTTCCTTGCTCAAACCTCCAGTAAGAGACCCTATCTTAGTTATAGGTGCTACTGGCTTGTTTGCGTAATGGGAAAATAAATGATTCCATCATTATGTGGGAAGTCCCAATCTTCCCAAGTTCTATATGGATTCTAAAGGACTCTCGACCCTTACCTCCGAGGATGTTATTACAGGCAATTTTTTATTATAATTGTTGTTTTTGTCAAGACTTTACCTTACTGTAATGTCACAATATATATTTATTTCAGTGTGTAAATACCATCATGAGGGTTGCTTGGGTTTATGTTGAGAATGTTTGTTATTAATGCTATAATTATCATGGTTTCTCTGGATCCCTTTTGATATTTTATATGGGAGTTTGGTGTCCATGAGGGTTACGGTCCTTGGGCTGGAAAGAATCCTTCTAAACTATGGTAATTTTTGATGGTTATGAACTCAAATGTAAATATCACTTTTGTTTAATTAATTTATGGTTCTTACGGTATGTATGAGAATATAAATTAGGTATTTTTTGAGACATATTGGCTCCATTTCATGTAAAAATAATAGCTCATGAATCACCTAGATATTCCTATCATTTTGGTTTTAATTGCATGATAGCACACAGGAATTTCTCACGCTGTGAGTTTGTCACTTACTATATATCTCCTTGATTTTATTTGTGATATTATCAAATTTTGAATACTCTATCTACTTCTTCCTCAATGATTATAAATGTTGATGAATACAGTTTTGCTAGTTCCATATTTTGATTTCCAAATGAATTTGCATCCCTACGAATAATGCCTCCCGGGTCTAAGTTGTATGTACAATTTTGAAATGGTTAAGTGAGAAGAAATTTGCAGCCTTCGGATTCGGTTCACGGGTGAGGCTAAACCATATATCTACTTTTCTGAGAGTTCCAGTGGAAGATTCCGATCTTACCGTGCTTCTATGCTGAAATAAACATTCTGTTTGAAAACAATATTTATATACATATCTTTCATGTGGATTTTGACACACGATAACCATCCTTCATGTTAAAATTTTTTACAGGACTTATTAATATATTGTAGTGTACTTATGGATTAGTCATATAGTATTTTTTCACACCATGCAAACAACCATTTTTACTTAAACAGGAAATTCCTCATATTATGTTTAATTTTTAATTCAATCTTAGTTAAATTTTCCCTGTTCTATACTATTCTAACTACGTGCAATTTATGCACTACCATACAGAACATTACATACTTAGAATCGCTAATCTGTAACATAACATACGTTACCTTTTATGCCTTATCATTCAGACTTTATTATTCAAAACTACTAAACTTTAAAATAACATAACTTGCATTTAATACTTATTGGTTTAGAGAAACAAAACTAATAAACTTGACTAGTTGTCCTATTCTTCCCACCGAGCTACAGCTCTTGGAAAGTTATTGTTATTCATAGTTTATCTATTGAAAGCTTCAGGACAACAGTCTAGCCTTATGATCATTTACATCTAAGGTCTTCACTGACTCATAACTAGCTCAGGAGTTTTCCCCACAGGCATCATCTTACCATATACAAATATTTTCCTTCTTCCCTAGTCTCTTACATACATTCCTTGGGCTCAAGAACCAACTCCCTCCTCTCTCCAACTTTCCTATAAATCTGAGGACTGTGGCTATAACTATTCAAGAATTGCCTCAAATGTCCATGGCTGAGTCAATTTTCTTATTACTTTGTAAAAAAATTATTATATTCATAACAAAATAAAAATACTCATATGGTGCCTTGGCTATTATAGTTTCTTGATCAAGATTGCAAAATAAATAAAAGTTAGTATTAGATCCTTAAATAGAATAAGGGTTACACTAAAAAATAATATTTGTGGGAAAGGATTTTAGTGTGAGTACGAACTGTGATTGACAAATAATCTTAACAAATTTCCTAAATAAACCTATGTGATTGCCCACTTATTTTAAAATGTTAAGAAAAAGTCTCATGAGCACCTTCAATAATATGAATTTTATTTAAGATTTAGTCATTGTATGAGGTGATGAATCTCTTCCTTCCGTGAGAATCCAGGTACTTGAAAATTTTGAACAGAACAAGCAAACATAATTTGTGTTAATTTCGTTTCCACATGTTTAACGTAAGGGAGTTATCTCGAAGCTGGACCACTTCACTTAAGCAAGTCCTTGGACATTGGGTTTCCATGTGAATACTGAAAAGGCATAAAATTTCTCATTGTTTAATATGGGGTTGCAATTTTGTTTATAATTTCAATGTTTCCAAATGGTTTTGAAAGTATATCAATCAACCTCAGATTTTAAAAAATATGAAATCTAAGAAAGCACATACGACGTATGTTTAGTTAATGGGGAATTGAACCATTGTTTTTGTCCAAATTATAATATGAGTTTCACAGTTGTTTTTATAATAATGAAGTATAATTAATTTGACATTGTTTTAAAAATTAATATTTTTTCTAATGTCATGTTTAGATTGATTATTATTGATTTTTCTTTAATAATATAAATCTCTCTTTCTTGTTATTGTCTTTTTTTTAGCAATTCTACACACCCAAATTCCATATTCTTTTGTTTTCCACATTTAAGCAAATGTCTTTAACCTTTTGTCGACACCCCATCTCTAAAAGCATCATACCTTCTCTATTTATGGTGATGTTGATGGTGTTGGAAATCTGTCAACCAAGGGGTTTCTCTGATGTGAAGTCGCAATTAGACCTGACACCATTTGGAGTAGGAGCCTCATCCAGAATATCGGCCCCATTTCCATGTATCTTAAAGATATGCCTTGGCTCTAACTATGAGCAAGAGAGGAGTGAAAATGCATCTTCAAAAAGCAAGGGGGTGTGCCTAGTGATTGTTCTAGAACATGTGTGTAAAAGTTATTTTACTATAGACGCGAGTGATCCTCTAAGAGAGAGGTAGTAGTACCACCCTAGTAGAGACACACATGAACATGAATGGGTTGTACATCATCAAGGAGAATAGTCCACAGAGATGAGATGATCATTGAAACCAATATGACAAGGAAGGTTTTATTTGATATCCAACAGAATTGTCCACGAGGATGCAACAACAATAATACCAATTACAACAAATTCTAAATATGATAAGCACCAAAATAACTGAAATAGTTAAAATACTTTAGAAAAAATGAAAGAAAACATGAATTACAAAAATTCATATAATAGTCTTACACCAAATCTTCCCTTCATGAAGTTGATGTCTTATGTAAAAAAAAAGAAAAAAAAACTACAAAAAACTCTAGGGATTGAATCCCATATTTATCGTGAGATTGAGTTCTGCCTTTTACAAAAACTAAATATTGAAACGAGTAGGAGGCATTTGTCTCCATAAACTAAATTTTAGTACCATTACAAAATTCATAAATCCCTACAGACCCTACTCGGAGAGTCAACACTTCCTTAGATAGAACATCTAATTCCACATTTATTTCATTCAAAGTATGCCATAAATGATTTTTCTCAAATGAGTTAGAAACCAACCAAATATCACTAATAAGAGTCTCGAGCCCAATATTTCTTACAGTGGCCCTGCAATTAGCCCAATATACAACTAGATTTGATCACCCATCACTTGGAGTCTAGACAAGTCATTATTCCTTTCCAGCTCTAACAATAACCAAAACATGGAAAAATCATCTTTGTTATTTGTCCCCTTTCTAGGAGCATACTAACAATACATGAAGTGTGAATGACTAAAATAAATAGCAACACTTATGCCACAATGAGGAGGATCACCCTAGCTTCCATTGTCAAAATAACTCCATGGTGTGTTCTACTCTAACTCCATGGTGTGTTGTACTCGAGCTCAGGAAGGATCAAAATCCTCAAGTTTGGTTTCTTTCGATTAGACTTATATTCATAAGTGAAAGAAATCAATTTCACTACATAGGCCTTAGGAAGCATAATATTGTCTTAGAAAACATTGAGGCTTCTTAATCTCTAAAGGAAGGATGCCAATAAACAAGGAAGCCCACTAAAAGACTTGACTTGTTTATCCTCCAACCAAGAGCTGAACAAATCACTAAGGCACATAAACATCCTCCTTGATTTTGGCTTAAATTCATTCTAGATAATAGAGAAAACTTGAGAAACATAGCTACATTTCATAAATATATGTATATGTGATTCCTCATGAGGCTTACAAAGGGGGCATTGAATGGGGCAAACATAATTGTGTTTGAGGAGCAATTCCCATGTGAGAAGTTTTCCATTGAGGGCCAACCATGAAGTTATTTTGGACTTCAAAGGGGCACTAAATCTCTAAATGGTCTTCTACCACTAGAATATATGACCATTAAACATGTCCTCAACCCATTTTTTTTTATTTGAGCTTGGTAGAAAAACTACCAGTTTAAGGATTTTTGGACCAAAATAGCTAATCTAAAGAATTCTCTCTAAGATAAACATGGTTTGAAACAATCAAACCAATATACCTATCCCATTATTCTGCTAAATCTCTAGATATCCCCATATCCATTTCCAACTTCTAACCCTACCTATGACTTAAGGATATTGAGCCTTAACATCAACCAATAAATGGATATTGGCCTAATGAAGAGCTTCAATAAGAGGGACTGAAAGATTGAATTCATTACTTGATCCAAATCATGGATCAAGACAAATTCTAATGTGGTGACCATACCCACCCACTAGAAAATCCATTTTCCTACTAGAAGAGAAGCATTCACCAGAGATTTCGAAACAACCAGGTCTTCTGAGGATTTATTTGGAGGTCTAAACCAATCTCTAAGGACTTTCCAGGAAAATACTTTTCTTGAAAAATTTTAAACCATAGAGAATGATCTTGAGTAAATGTACATGGGATTTTACCTTCAAGAGATTTGGAAAATAAATATCTATCTTTGATGCCTAACCCATCTAATTCCTTCAGGGTAGTTAGTCAAGGCCTCTTTACCAACACCATGCCATTTTTAGTGCTAGTCCACACCCAACGAAACTAGAATCTTAATTTCCCTTTCACGAAGAGCTCACCTTTTAGTACTGTAGAAATGGGTGTCAAATACACCATAATGCTTTCAAAAAATGACTTCAAAATAATAAGGAACTCCCCTTTAGATAGAAAATGTTTGGCACAATTGGCGATATGGGCCTCCACCTTTTTGACCATCCACATCAAACTTAATTCCGATATTTTTTTGGCTTGATAAATAATCCTAGATACATGAGGCCTTTCTCTAGATCCTTTAAAGGGAAGCGGAAATTATGTCTCATCAATAAAAATAGATCCTCAAGGATTTCATTTAGAATAGTACAATATTTGAGGGAATTAACCTCCATCCCTATAGCCTTGCAAGAGAAATCTAAAGAACTATATAGGGATGAGAGATATCTCATGTCCCCCGCAATAAAAAAAATCACATCATCAACAAACAAAAGGTGGGAAAAAAAAATTGAGTTAGACACTTTGATTCATTGAAGAAGGCCTCTGGATTTGAAGTAAAAAATCAATCTACTTAAAGCATTAGCCAAATTAAGGAAAAGGAGGGGATAAAAGGGAAAATGTAATGAAACCCTGAGAGGCGTAGAAAAAACTTTAAGGAGCCATGTTTATGAGCACAACAAAGGAGGCTAACTAGATATATTCCATAATCTAGTAGATCACATAAATCACAAAGCCCATATCAATGAGCACCAACAGAAAGAAGGTCTAATCCACTTTGTCATATGCCTTGTAGAGGTCTAATTTAAGGATTGTTTCTTTCAAATTTTAACCTTTAATAGAATGAAAAACATCATAATCTACAACCATCAGATCATGAATGTTTCTATTTTGGAGAAAACCAAATTTCTGCTTAGAGATTAAATAATTGAGGATCATATTCAAACTTCTAGCAATAATCTTAGAAATTGATTTACAGATTGAAGTAAGTTGTTTTTCTAGGTCAAAATGGGCCTAGTAAATTTTTCAACAATGGTAACTACTTTTGATCACAATGTACTTCAATAGAAAATTAATAATCATTCAATATATACACTTGAAATTTCACAACCATGAAAAGTAGTAGAGTAGAAGAGAGCAATAAAATATATAGACAATGCACAACAATATTTTCTACCCTAGGAAAACCCCTCTCCTAGGGGAAAAACCTAACAACCTTTCCTTAATAGAGAGAGGGTAATACAATATCCAATATATCACAAATAAGACAGTCAAAGGTCAATCTTGTGGCATTTCAACAAATTGGTTCAATAATTAAATGTATGGTTGAGATACACTAGTCAAACTTCAAAACGTGGTAAAAATTCTTGAAATTTTGGTCAACTCCATGGTCAAAGCTACAATCAAAGTTGTAAGTCCAAGATGTAACTTTAGTTAATAGGTCATAGTTGATTAAGCCTCTGAAAAATCTCGGTCAAGGCTAGAATTAATTTTCTGGTCAAACTTTAAGTCAAAATGTTGGTCAACACAGTCAAAACGACCTCAAAAGTTGGTCAACACACTTCCTTTTGTTAGCACACAAACATTTTCTTGGTTGTAACATAAATACTCCTAAGGTAAAATTTTCAAACGAATCTTTTAGATTCAAGGCTAACCCCTTCAATCTAGATAGGGATCTCTTTGACAACCTAATTACTAAGCTTAGCAACTGGTTGTATCTTCAAACAATGGCTAGGCCTTCAGAAGGGTTTTTTGATTTTGAGTGTGGTGGTTGGGTAGGGTTTAAGAAATATCATCAATTAGGACATGGATTCAAATTTGAGTGTTTATAAATATTATTAGTGACTGATAAAATTATTTAGAAAATAGAGGCAAGATAAATGATGTATAACCGTGAATATTATCTTTGCAAGCTAAATGATGTATAACCGTGAATATTATCGTTGCAGTATGAAAGTGGAAAAAATGATTAATAATCTATCACGTTTGAAGCATCTAACAATGGATGAATTTAAAATGTAACTTTAGAGTAAAATTATGAGTATTTAACTTTATGAAATGGAGAATCTAACAAAGGATGAGTTCCACAACATGTACTTTCAGTTTAAATACTTGGAATATTTACACATAAATGAACAATTGAGAAGGGAATCACATACACATGAGAAAGGAGAAGAACTTCAAAATATCATCATCATGAATCTTTGGCATGAAAGAAATTTGTACTTCTGCACTTGATATAATTAATACTCGGAAAATATTACAAAATAGATCAATAATTTCTTCTTCAAAATTTAAAATACCAACCCTTGGCCCTCCTTTTACATTTAATTTATATAAATACTACATAGGGTTCAAATCCATAATTTGTGGAAAGTATAACTACAATAATTCTCAAGATCCAAAAGAAATGGATTTGAAAATCCTCTTTACCCATATTTAGTCTGATCACCAACTCAAAATTGATGAGGTGTCCTTCAACCGTTGACTTGAAATTTTTATAGGAAACAAAAAGTTCAAAAAATATGGTAAATTTCTGAAAAATAGGATTCAAAGAGGCATTTATATCTCCCAAACTATGATGTATTTGTATAAACTGATTTTTTTAAAATAATACAACTCCCCACAAAAAACTATTTTTTATTTGGAAAACTCATTTTCATATTCTCTAAAATTGTGCTCAAAGTGGATGAGTAAAACCAGAAATAATTAAATTATTATTTAAATCCTGAAAAATAGGATGCAAATATTTCTTCATATCCTTCACACCATTCTAGATGGGTAAAAACTGAGAGGATTTTTTAAATTGGTACATGAAAAAAAAATAACTTTTGTGTTTTACAAAACCATCTCCATATGTTCAAAAACTGCATTTGAACATAGTGACTAAAACAAGAAAATAACATAATTACAAAATATGGAAAATAAGCTTCAAATATTCCTCTGTATGTTCCAAAACATGATGTCTGGGTAAACTATGAAAGAGTTTTTCTTAAATTAGTATGTTTCCAACAAAAACATCATTTTATTTTTTAAAATTCATCACCACCTGTTTGGAATCTCAATTTGAATACGGTGACTAAATCAGGGAAAAATAGAGTATTATTGTAGGTGCTATGGAAATATTTCATAGCGCTGGTTGTCTCAATAGGCTCGAATTTATTTCAATAATTAGGAAAAACTTAGATATAACATAAATAAACCTTTTTGAAACTATTCTAAGCCTTATGCGACCCTTCCATACAAATGTTTTAGCATAGATCAATACTTAATGTTGGGTGCAGAAATTGTAGTTCATCGAACTCCTTCAACACTTAATTGTCAAATCGAGGGTTTCGTAAAATTAGAGGTGAAGCACAGGAAATTCTAGAAAAGATATGAATGTGTCCTTGTTCTATTCCTAATTTTTTAATTACAATCTTGTAGAATAAAAAAAGAATGATCACATTGCAATTAATACCAAAGAAATTCTAGTGCTGGAATATGAAAGAAAGTACTTTGAAAGGAAGTAAATAAAAGTAACTCTTAAGTTTCTGTAAACAATCCTGATTGATGAAATGAATATTTATGATTATCTTCAGTATGGTTATACGACGTAGTGATAGTTGGCCTATTAAAGGTGTCTGTCTTCTTTAAAGATATTCATTTCTGCACTAAACTATCATTTTTGTACTACAATAGTGTTCCTGTACCAGAATGTTGTGCATGTACTGGAATAAAGTTTATATACCAGAATTATGTTCTATACCTATACTGAATATTTTGACCTTCATAAGGAGCTCTAAGTCTCTGGGCTAGAGCACTTTGTTCCTGTACCAAAAGAGAGGTTCTTGCAGCAGAAAACCAATGTTCATGTACTAATTTTTTAGATTACCTTCGGTAAGCAAAAATTGTGTTAACTAATGAAATAAATTGCAAAGTGAATAGAACTTTGAAAATGAATTCCACAAAAAGAAATATGCTTCAACCAAACTTATATTCGAAACAAGAAATGATTTCAAAAGTCAAAGTAAATCTTTCTTAAAACATGAAACTTCTTTTATGCAATTAAGGAAATTATCTGATTGTGATAGCATATTTCTTCTTGAGGTGACTGTTCATATGAATTAATTTTTTTTTAAGACTTTTAAATCAAAAGGTTCATTTGATAATTTAACATGAAATTCAATCATTTCCTTGAAAATGTTAAGTGCAAGCACAAATCCTTACGTTAAAACAACGTTTATTCTACGTTCATCAAAGCACAATTAACTCTTAAGCTAAAATCCATATATTAAGAATGCCTTAGTTATAAAAATAAACACTTACTTGTAGAAATAAATAAAGATATTGCAAAAAGAATGAAGTAAAATGACTTGCGGAAATGAACCAAGAATATCGAATTGCAGAATCGAGAACGCATTGGTACATGCAACGTACTTGCACTATTCTTGTAGAGATATAACAAACATCAAAAGGGAAAAATTATGCAAGTTAAAATCAAACACATTTAAGCTTCAACACCATGGATCCGTAACACAATAATTGCAATGAAATCAAACATGTTACTTGTGAAAGAATCAAAATGATTAATTAATTCACACTTTGCATTTGAATTAAATTAACACACATTTAACAAAGGGAGAACGCTCTGGGTTGGCTGGGCCCTAGCCAAACATCTCGTTTCCCTGTTACAAAACTTGGAAACTTAGTCTCTCAAACAACACATCACCATATGATTAAATATTGAAAATATAATAACATGGCACAGTCCTTTATATTATATTCCAAATGAGAAAATGTACATTGTGAGATCGAATCCAACATAGAAAGAGGGCGATACCAGAATAATTACAATTCAAAAAATTGGTGTAGCATCGCTAGCTATTTCCTATTAGAGTTTTACATTAAATACAAGGCTCCCTTAAGCCTACAACCATAAGAAAAATATAACAATAGTTTAAACTAATCCTTTCGGCTCTTAGAAAATGCTAATCTGAGGCATATTACCGGAATCTTAATATTTAATATACGCTGATTTCTCTCCCGCTTCGAGCCCAATTCGTGATGATCTGATATTTAATGAAAGATCCGTATAGTTGGTGATGTTGAGTGTGGAGCCTGATTATCTTCTTTATTTTGTATCATAGCGTTGGATCCCTGTTAATAATGGGGCAGCGACGCTACCCATAATTAAACGCTGCCTGGGGGTTCTAAGGGGGGCAGATGTGACTTTATGGAGCCCCCCCATGGCTAGGGGTTTCGGGGGCAGCACCCCCGAAGCTAAAAACAGATGTAAAATTGACTTGTAAATGTATTGTAATTTCTAGTCAATCTGGGCCGTTCATTAGGTGGATGATCTGATGGTAGAAGTTATGTTTAATTTAGGCTTTTTTTCCCTAGAAGGAAACCCCTCGTTTTGTATGAGGGTATTGTATTGTGGCTGTGTTTTTGTATGTGTATTCTCTAAGCATGAAGCCAATAGGGAGAATATGAGAGAGAACAAATGATATTATAGTGGATTTGTTGTAGGTTGTGTCTCTTCATTTTGTTGGATAATAGAAAGGAAGGGTTGGCTGTTCGGGGTGGACATAGCCCAAATTGGGTGAACCAGGTATATCTGTGTCTCTGTGATTTTATATTTTTTCCGTATTTGTGTTTTCACATATTTTATGTGTTTCATTTCTCTATAATATATAATTTTCTAACAACTGGTATCAGAGCCGAAGGTCTATTTGGCAGATAAGCTCACAGGAAAGAAGGGTTCCTGGTTCGAGTGGGAGCAATGGTGGAAGATGGTAAGCTTAGGGTTGAGAAATTTAACAGCCAAAACTTCCCGCTTTGGAAGATGCAGAAAGAAGATTATATGTAACAGAAATATCTATACCTACCATTGAGTGGAAAAAGAAAGAATCCGACAACTATGACAGACGTAGGATGGGAGATTCTCGATAGAAAGGCACTTGGAACAATACGACTGTGCCTCATGGTGTCGGTAGCCTTCAATATTTCGAAGGAAACAACAACACAGATTTTGATTAAGGCATTGGCAAAACTATATGAAAAACCCTCGGCCTCAAACAAAGTATTTCTTATGAAAAATTTATTTAATATGAATATGTCTAAAGGTGGATCTGTTGCAGACCATTTAAATGATTTTAATATGGTTACTAGTCAGTTAAGTTCTGTATGGGTAAAATTTGATGATGAAGTTAGGGATCTGTTATTTCTGTGTTCATTTCCAGAAAGTTGGAATGGTTTAGTTATGGCCATTATTAACTCTGTCTCTAGATCTAGTACTTTAAAGTTTGATGATGTTGTCGGTGCTATCCTTAGTGAGGAAATGCGACGGAAAAGCTCCGGTGAGACGTCTGGTAATTCTTTGAGTGCAAAGACTAGGGGAAGAAAAATGGAAAGAGGAAAGAGCCCAACATATCGCCTTAAATCAAGGAAAGGCAGATCCAAGTCCATATCGAGGATAGTGTGCTGGAAATGCGGAAGGAAATGACACCTAAAGAAAGACTATAGATCTCGAAAGCGAAAAGAATGAGACACACAACAAGAAAACAATCATAAAGAAAATGTGACAAGTGATGTGTTACAAGATGCTTTGATTACTTCTTTAGAAAATTTTACTGATTCTTGGGTGGTGGATTCGGGGGCCTCATTCCATGCCACACCAGAAAATAAATATTTCCATGACTATGTTCGAGGAGATTTTGAACAAGTTCATTTGGGTGATGATAAACATTGTAAAATTGTTGGAATGGGTAAAGTTCTTGTAAAATAGTAGAATCAAAACCAATGGATATTAAAGGAGGTAAGGCATGTTCCAAATCTGAAGAAAAATCTGATTTCAATAGCGCAGTTAGGCGGTGAAGGTTGTGTGAAAAAATTCACAGATAAAACTTGCAAGGTCACCAAAGGAGCCCTAGTAATAGAAAAAGGAGAAAAGGTTGGTACATTTTATTTATGCACTGGTATTTCTAACTCTATTAATGATTTAACTTCCAAAGGAGAAGATGCAGCATTATGGCATCATATGCTCAAACACATGAGTGAGAAGGGACGAATATTCTTCACTCAAGAAATTTGTTGCCAAGTTTGAAGAATATTGATGTAAATTTTTGTGAGAATTGTATTTATGGAAAACATAAGAGAGTCATATCTCTGAGAATTGGGAAAGAAAATAAGAGTGAAAAAATAGAGCATGTGCATACAGATGTATGGGTACCTGCTTAGGTATCATCTCTCGGTGGCTCTCGTTATTATGTTACTTTTATTGATGATGGAACTAGAAAAACTTGGATTTTTTGCATTTAAAATAAATCTCATGTATTTGATACTTTCAAGAAATGGAAATATCTGGTTGAGATTGAGATAGGAAAGAGGTTTAAGTGTCTGAGATTAGACAATGGAGGTGAATATTGCAGCAAAAAGTTTGATAAGTACTGTTCAGAGCATGGAATTTTTAGAGAGAAAACAGTTCCAATAACACCACAAGAAAATGGTGTGTCAAAAGGATGAACAGAACAATCATGGAGCGTGCAAGGTGCATGAAATTGCTTGGATGATTTCCTTTACAATTTTGGGTAGATGTTGTAGATACTACTATTTATATAATAAACAGAGGGCCTTCAAGTTCCTTGGATGGTGGTATTCTGAAGGAGGCGTGGACAAGTAAAAAGGTAAACTAATATTTTTTAAAGCCTTTTGGTTGTGTGGCCTTTGTCCATATTAATAAAGAAAATAGAACAAATCTTGAGGAAAAATCAAAGAAATGCACTTTTATTGGATATGGTGTTAATGATTTTGGTTATCGCTTATATGATTATGAAAATCATAAAATCATTAGGACCAGATATGTAACATTCAATGAAAAGGTCTTGTATAAGAATCAGTTGCAGGAAAAGAAACATGAAAAAGAAAACAAAGAATACACAGTTCTTGATGAGATTACAAAAAAAGTAAAGGTGCCTCAAAAAAAAAAAATCAACAGCCACAACAACAACAGGAAACTCAAACACCTGAAAGTGGTTTCATAAGATATGCTAGGATAAGTAGACCCCCTGAATGATACTCTCCTTTATTATATTATTTATTATTGACTGATTCTGGTGAACCCGGATTTTATGAAGAAGCAATGCAGGTTGAAACCAGGAAGAAGTGGGAGGTAGCCATGAAAGAAGAGAAGGAATCCTTAAGACATAACCAAACTTGGGACTTAGTCAGGTTTCCTATAGGTAAAACAACATTGCAGAATAAATGGGTTTATAGGCTTAAGGAAGAATATGGAGGAAAACATAGGTATAAAGCTAGACTTGTGGTGAAGGGGTTTGCACAGAAGAAATGTATTGAATTTGATGAAATATTGATTTTGATGAAAAATTTTCTCCTTTTGTTAAGATGACTTCAATCAGAGCTATTTTAAGTCTTGTAGCAGTAGAATATTTTCATCTTGAATAGTTAGATGTAAAGACAACATTTCTCCATGGAGATTTGGAGGAATAAATCTATGTGAAGCACTCAGAGGGATATGGGGTCAAAGGGAAATAAAAATTAGTGTGCAGGTTAAAGAAGAACTTGTATGGCTTAAAACAGTCTCCAAGGCAGTGGTATCTAAAATTTGGCAGGTTTATTTCTGAACAAGGTTATACTAGATGTCACTATGATCATTGTGTTTATCTGAAAAAGAAAAATGATGGCAGCTATATTATATTGTTATTGTATGTAGATGACATGCTTGCTGCAGGGTCTAACATGCAGGAAATAAATGTGCTCAAAAGTAAATTAGAAAATTCATTTGAAATGAAGGATTTGGGAGCTGCAAAACAAATAATTGGTATGATAACAGCTAGAGATAGGAAAAATCGCAAATTGACACTGTCTCAGAATGAGTACATACAAAAGGTGTTGAAAATTTTTAATATGTGGAATGCAAAAGCAGTTAGTAAACCTTTTGCTAGCCATTTCAAACTTAGTAAGGAGATGTGTCCCAAGACCCAAGAATAAATGGATGATATGTCTAAAGTTCCATATGCATTAGCAGTTGGAATCTTAATGTATGCAATAGTCTGCACAATGCCTAATATTGATCATGCAGTGGGAGTTGTAAGCAAGTACATGAACTGATCCAGGTGGATTAAACAGGTACAGGTACAAATGGCTTAAGTACAAGGCTCAGAAATCAAAGTGTTCGAAAATCCTTCGAACCAAGTTCAAGTTGTAGATCTCGAAATTCTGAATCCAACAGCGCAGACGACACTCAATTCCGAGTCTGAATGAAGAAGTTAGGAGCAGTCAAAGTTCAGAGGTTGACTTGATGATGTGGCAGACTAAGGAGGCAACAATTTTGTTGAAACTCGGCCACCGGATTCTGACCAACCTGGCCAAATTCCGGGAAAATTTGTGGGACCGTTAAAAGCACTCCTTCGGTCAAAAATTCGAAGGTTCAAAAACAACATATTGTTTTAAAAAACAATAAAAACAAAAAAAAATATATAATAAGGGTGGCGGGCCACCAACCCCGCCACCCCATGCAATCCATATTATATTAAAAAAAGAAATGTGTTGGGGGGCGGGTGGTCAGCCCCGCCACCCCCGCGGGTCTCCACATTATACAACGGCCGCATTTTAACATGGGCGGGCCGCCCAACATGGGTCCGGCCCCCCATCAACATCAAACGGAAATTTTAAAATATAAAACAGTTCAACGCTGTGTTAAAATATGTAATGTAGTTAATTGCAGTCGGCCTTTTTATGGCGGGGTCGGGATTTGACCACCCGACCTCCGCCCAAACAATACAGATCTCAACCAATTCGGTTATGGGTGACTTTGGAAAGTTTGCCAGCCTTTTATTATTTAAACCTTCATTCATTTGTGCGCCCAAGGACGGAGAGGAGCGGGCACGGAAAACGAGGCAGTGGAACCTTGAGCAGTGTGCAGGAGGGTGTGGAACCATGATCTGAGCCATTTTTCCAGAGGGGCCAGATTTTCACTTTGTCCGATTGGGGCAAGTTTTATATGGATTCAGCACTACTCGACGCCACAAATCCAACGGTGCTGCCCATTTTGTCATCAGAGGTCTGAAATTTTCGGCCATTTCCAGATTGGGCAGGTATAAGGGTGTAATTCCTCATTTTGTACTTGTACTTTCATTTTGCCATTTAATGAAAGCAGGGCCTCCCCACTATAAGAGCAGGGCCCGGAGACGTAGTCCCTCTTGGACGAACTCCGATATCAACTCTTGTGTCTTCGTGCATGATGTTAATTTCTTCTCTCTTTTTCTGCTTATGCCTTTAAAGTTTCTTGTTTAAAAGCTACAATTTTCACATGTTAATTCTTTTATGCATCTCAAACAAAAGATTTTGGATCAAGTGGTATCAGAGCGGGTGTTTGTAGATGTGAATTACATGTTTGTATGCTAACAAGAAGCAGGCTAAGAAGAGGCGAAGGGACGCTACAGGCTTTTGATCCCGAAGCATGACGTGCACGTCAGAGAAGGAACATGGGAGACGAAGATCGGAATGAAGAGGAGCTCAATTTCCGCAAAAATTTCTATACCATGGCAGATCGAGTAGAGAGACTATTCTCTAGACTTGAAAGGTTAGAGAAAACAAGAGATCATTCTTTGGAAGGGCAAGGTTCAGCGCATGGAGATGGTGGAGGAAATCCACCCCCTTCAGGAAATGAAAGTCCTTCCTCCTCTTCTAACCATCATAATAAAAATTCTGGAAATGCATCTAATAAGCCTTTCTTTAAGTTAGATGTTAAGTTTGATCTACCAGTATATAATGGTGAAAGTAATGTTGAGAAGCTTAACAATTGGATTAGGCAGCTTGAACTCTATTGCAGGATCCAGCAGATTATGGAGGACGAGGCAAAAATCCAATTGGCTTCTCTTCGATTGAGTGGCACAGCTCTCATCTGGTGGGAGAGCAAACTTCGAAGCAGCAGTAACTTGGGTAACCTTCTTTCTTCCTGGTCAGATTTTATTAGTGCAATTAAAAATCAATTCTATCCCTTAGGTTACAAGCAGAAAGCCTTAATGGAGTGGCAGTACCTAAGGCAAGGTAAAGGACAAAATGTGCAAACCTTTACTGAAGAATTTTGAAAACAGGCATTAAGTTTGGGCATCTCTTTAGATTCTCCTGAAGTTGTAACTAAGTACATTGGTTCATTGCATAGTTACATTAGACATTCGTTGTTAATGTTTGAACCTACTACCATTGACTCGGCCAGTGTGAAGGCCATTCATCTTGAGAACAGGGGCATAAATGATAAGGACGATCATTCAAAGAAACCACCTTCCAAACCTTCAAATGGAAAATTCAAAGGGAAAGGAAAGGGAAAGGAAAAGAAGACGGCGTCAACAAAGAAGGATGAAGGAGAAAAGCCTTATTGCACTCACTGCAAAAAGGAAGGCCATGACGACGATCATTGTTGGAAACTTTATCCAGAAAAGAAGCCGAAGAGATATGGAGGAAAGGGTAAGCAGAAGGCGGTAGCAACCGCACAGCAGGACCTTGGATCCGACTCAGGCGATGAGGCATTGATCACAACAGCAGGGACAAAAGGTACTCATTCTCTTCATGATTCTGAATCACATGAAAGCACTAGTGCATCAAATGAGCCTCTTTCTAATGAACGTAAGAGAATTGAGTTGTTTCATATTAGAGTTGTTATAAACCATGCAAAAGTAGAAACTCTATTTGATTCAGGCTCTCAAGCAATCCTTATTTCAGAATCCTTGGTTAAAAAGTTAGGCTTAGAAGTTAAGCCTCATCCAAAACCTTATCCGCTTGGATGGATACATGATAAAGTAAAACTAAATGTAACCAAGCAGTGTAAGGTAAAATTTGTTGTTGCTTCTACGCTGGTAGATGAAGTAGAATTGGATGTAATACCATTGGATATCTGTGGCATTGTGTTGGGAAGTCCCTATCTTTATGATAGGAAAGCAGTTTTCTTTCGCCATGAAAATAAATACCAAATCACTAAAGATGGAGTAGAATACATTGTAAGAGCTCATCAAACCAAAGTCAGTGCCAGCCTTGTAAGTGTAGGATAGATGAAGAGATTGGTTAATTCCAGCAAGGGGTGTTTGCTCATGGTTGTGAGAGCAAAGGATGAAGAAATAACCGATGCTTTCCGAGGATGTGATCCGGCTCATAAACAAGAATTATGTGATGTTATTTCTAACTATGGTGAGTTGTTTCAGGAACCCAAAGGTTTGCCTCCAAAACGAGGGATCCAACATGAGATCCATTTGCAACATGATGCTCCATTACCAAACATTGGTATGTACAGGATGTCATCCATCGAAATGGAGGAAATCAAAAAGCAGGTACAGGAACTGTTGAATTAAGGGGTCATTCGGCCAAGTACTTCTCCTTGTGGCTCACCGATCATGTTAGTGCCCAAAAAAGATGGCACATGGAGGATGTGCGTGGATTATCGGGCACTAAACAAAATCACGGTGAAAAATAGATACCCTCTCCCTCGCATTGATGATTTATTAGATCAATTAAAAAATGCTGTTTATTTCACCAAATTGGATTTGCATAGTGGTTATCACCAGGTCAGAATTGCAGAGCAGGATGTGTGGAAAACCGCCTTCAAGACCAAACAGGGGTTGTTCGAATGGATGGTGATGCCATTCGGACTTTGCAACACTCCAGCCACATTCATGAGGGTCATGAATGATCTTTTTAGGCCTTTCATTGATGATTTTGTCCTTGTGTATTTAGATGATATTCTTGTATTTAGTGGGACTTGGGAGGAACATGTATGCCATGTAATCAAAGTGCTTGATGTTTTAAAGAAAGAACAATTGTATGTAAAGTTGTCAAAGTGTGAGTTTGGGAAAACCTCTTTGGTTTACCTTGGTCATATTTTCGGTAATGGTCAATTAAAAATAGACCCCTCAAAAGTCGAGGTGATTGTAAATTGGCCTAAGCCTACCAATGTAACAGAGGTCCGTAGTTTTTTAGGTGTAGTACAGTACTGGAGGAGGTTCATTGCCAACTTCTCCGTTATTGCATCACCCTTACACACTCTGACAAGTATCAAACAAGCCTTTCAGTGGGGAGGAAAACAGCAGAAGGCCTTCGAAGCACTGAAAGAGAAAATCAGCACCGCACCAGTCCTAGCTTTACCCGATCTCCAGCAGCCTTTTGAGATCGAAACCGATGCCAGTGGGTACGCCATGGGAGCTGTACTTTTGCAGCAGAAGAAGCCGATTTGTTACCATTCGGAGAAGTTCTCCCAGGCTGTAATAAATTACCCCACTTACGACAAGGAATTGTATGCCTTGGTCCAAAGTGTGAAAAAGTGGAAGCACTACCTGATCGGCAAGGAGACCATCATCCATACAGATCATCAGCCCTTGCAATACCTTCAATCACATACCAAGCTACAACAATCTCGTCATTTCAGGTGGATGGGGTTCCTACAGCAATTTCATCTGGTAATAAAGTATAAGAAGGGCACTAGTAACAAAGTAGCAGACATGCTCTCTCGCCCTCCTATCGTTGCTTCTATTATTTTGCATAATGCGTCATTGTCTTTTGAAAGTTATGTTGAAAAGTACACTAACGATGATGACTTTAAAGAAGTTTATGCAAAACTAACTCATGGTTCATAGGTGGACAACTATCATTTGCAGGGGAAGATGTTGTATCACCTTGGTAAATTGTGCATACCCACAGCAGAAAGAGTACATGTAATTCGAGAGGCGCATACCTCTCTTGTGTCTGGTCACTTTGGTGTCGAAAAAACCTTATGTCATTTGCAAAGGTTTTGTTTTTGGCCCCATATGAAAAACATTGTAACCCGTTTTGTAAAGGGATGTGTGATGTGTTCTATTTCAAAGCCCTCTAATAGAAAACTTGGGCTCTACACACCACTCCCTATTCCGGGTCGTCCATGGGAAAGTGTGTCGATGGATTTTGTAGGAGGTTTGCCTATGTCAAGAAAGGGTCACGACTATTTATATGTTGTCGTTGACCGCTTTAGCAAAATGTGCATATTGATGCCTTGTAAAAAGCAGGTCACTGCTGAGCAGACTGCTTGTCTTTTCTTTCAGTATGTTTGGGTCCACTTTGGGTTGCCCACGTCGATTGTGTCAGATCGAGACTCTCGTTTCCTTGGAGAGTTTTGGACCAGCTTGTGGCGCATGATGGATGCCAAGTTGAAGAGAAGCACGGCATTCCATCCACAAACCGACGGACAGATAGAGGTCGTTAATCGTACCGTGGTACACTTGTTGCGGGGCTATTGCAGCAAACATCCCAAGTTGTGGGATGAACACCTTCCATATGTGCAACACGCTTACAACCGAGCAGTGCACTCCTCTACGCAGCGTTCACCTTTTGAGACATGCTTTGGTTACTTACCAAAGGACCCTTTCGACATGATCTATGGAAGGGATGAAGATGCCAGTGGGCGTGATGACAGGGATAAAGCACAGTGGTTCATTCAGTGGATTGAGACGATTCACCAAGTAGTGCAAGAGCAGTTGGAGAAGAGTCAGGCCCGATATAAGGCCCGACATGATAAGCACCGAGTCGACCATCAATTTCAAGTTGGCGACAAAGTGTGGTTCCACATCAGCAAGGATCGAATGAAGGGAGAAGGCAAGAAATTGCGACCAATCCGGTATGGTCCCTTTACCATATTGGAAAAGATTGGGAATAATGCTTTCCGACTCGACTTTCCGGTATACATGCAGATGTACTCAGTTGTGAATGTTGAAAATCTAAAACTTTATGAACCCCCATTGATTATGGACACTGAGGAGGTAGGATCAGTTCCTACAGTGGATGACTTTTCACCAGAATATCTCGATGAACTACCAGAGGACATCATTCTCGATCGAAGGACCAGGACTTTGCGACGAGGAGATATGGAGTATCTCCATGTTGGTTTCAAAGGGATGCACCCAAGTAAAGCCAAATGGCTTGAAAAGGAGAAGGTGAGGGAGCAATTCCCTCACTTGCGTGTTGATTGATGAGGCTTTTGGGGTCCAAAAGCTCTTTAGTGGGGAGGAATGATTCAGGTGGATTAAACAGGTACAGGTACAAATGGCTTAAGTAGAAGGCTCAGAAATCAAAGTGTTTGAAAATCCTTCGAACCAAGTTCAAGTTGTAGATCTCGAAATTCTGAATCCAACGGCGCAGACGGCACTCAATTCCGAGTCCGAATGAAGGAGTTAGGAGCAGTCAAAGTTCAGAGGTTGACTTGATGATGTGGCAGACTAAGGAGGCAACAATTTTGCTGAAACCCGGCCACCGGATTCTGACCAACCTGGCCAGATTCCGGGCAAATTTGTGGAACCGTTAAAAGCACTCCTTCGGTCAAAAATTCGAAGGTTCAAAAACAACATGTTGTTTTAAAAAACAATAAAAACAAAAAAAAATATATAATAAGGGTGGCGGGCCACCAACCCCACCACCCCATGCAATCCATATTATATTAAAAAAAGAAATGTGTTGGGGGGCGGGTGGTCAGCCCCGCCACCCCTGCGGGTCTCCAAATTATACAATGGCCACATTTTAAAATGGGGCGGGGGTTGTTAACCCCACCGCCGCTGACACACTTGGCGCGTTGTTACATGGGCGGGCCGCCCAACATGGGTCCGGCCCCCCATCAACATCAAACAGAAATTTTAAAATATAAAAAAGTTCAACGCTGTGTTAAAATATGTAATGCAGTTAATTGCAGTCGGCCTTTTTATGGCGGGGTCGGGATTTGACCACCCGACCTCCACTCAAATAATACGAATCTCAACCAATTCGGCTATGGGTGACTTTGGAAAGTCCGCCAGCCTTTTATTATTTAAACCTTCATTTATTTGTGCGCCCAAGGACGGAGAGGAGCGGGCACAGAAAACGAGGCAGTGGAACCTTGAGCAGTGTGCAGGAGGGTGCGGAACCATGATCTGAGCCATTTTTCCAGAGGGGCCAGATTTTCACTTTGTCCGATTGGGGCAAGTTTTATATGGATTCAACACTACTCGACGCCACAAATCCAACGGTGCTGCCCATTTTGTCGTCAGAGGTCTGCAATTTTCGGCCATTTCCAGATTGGGTAGGTATAAGGGTGTAATTCCTCATTTTGTACTTGTACTTTCATTTTGCCATTTAATGAAAGCAGGGCCTCCCCACTATAAGAGCAGGGCCCGGAGACGTAGTCCCTCGTGGAAGAACTCCGATATCAACTCTTGTGTCTTCGTGCATGATGTTAATTGCTTCTCTCTTTTTCCGCTTATGCCTTTAAAGTTTCTTGTTTAAAAGCTACAATTTTCACATGTTAATTCTTTTATGCATCTCAAACAAAAGATTTTGGATCATGAACAATCTAGGAAAAGAACATTAGATGGCAGTGAAATGGATTCTCAGATATTTGAGAGGTACCACAAATCAAGCATTATGCTTTGGTGGTTCAAACATTGCTCTACAGGGATATGTTGATGCAGATATGGCAGGTGACAGAGATAACAGGAGGAGCACTACAGGATATGTATTTACTGTAGGTGGAACAGCTGTCAGTTGGGTTTCAAAAATCCAAAGTGTTGTCGCACTTTCAACAACAGAAGCAGAGTATGTTGCTGCTACAGAGGCTAGTAAAGAAATGATTTGGTTACAAAGGTTTATGGATGAATTGGGTAAGAAGCATGATATGGGCACGTTATACAGTGATAGCCAAAGTTCCATTCATCTTGCAAAGAACTCAACATTTCATTATAGGACTAAACACATACAACTCAAGTACCATTTCATATGGTCAGTGTTGGAAGATGGACAATTGAAGCTAGAAAAGATACACACTAGCCAGAATCTTGAAGATATGCCTTCAAAAGTTGTAACCAGGGAGAAACTGAGATTATGCTCAGTTTCAATTGGTCTTCAAGTATGATGATGAAGATGAGAAACAACCAGGTCCAAAGTGGAGTAATTTTCCAGCAAATAAAGAAGCAGAGGAGTTGCTACAATCAGTCTCCAAGTGGGAGATTGTTGGGTGTGGAGCCTGATTATCTTCTTTATTTTGTATCACAACATTAGGCTCCTGTTATTAATGGGGAGAAAACTCCGCCCATAACTAAACGCCATCTGGGGGGTCCGGGGGGGCGCAGCTGCGACTTTATGGAGCCCCCCCTAGCGGAGGGTTTCGAAGGCGCTGCCCCCAAAGCTAAAAACAGTTGTAAAATTTCCTTGTAAATGTATTTTTATTTCTAGTCAATCTGGGCCGTTCATTAGGCGGATGATCTGATGGTAGATGTTATGTTTAATTTAGATTTTTTTTCCCTATAAGGAAACTCCTCATATTGTATGAGGGTATTGTATTGCGGTTGTGTTTTTTTATGTGTATTCTCTTAGAGAGAAACCGATAGGGAGACCATGAGAGAGAACAAAGGATATTACAATGGATCTGTTGTAGGTTTTGTCTCTTCATTTTGCTGGATAATAGAAAGGAAGGATTGGCTGTTTGGGGTGGACATAGCCCAAACTGGGTGAACCACGTATATCTGTGTCTCTGTGGTTTTATATGTTTTTTATATTTTTGTTTTCGCATATTTTATTTGTTGCATTGCTCTGTAATATATAATTTTCTAATAGGTGAGCTATCATGGGAGTGAAAGAACCTCCAGCTGGTGCAGGAATCCTACTTGCACTTGTCCATTCTTCCACAATGATTAATAAATTGTTCATCAAATACTTTAGGAGAGAACACATAATAGTTGTAAGGATAATTTTAAAGGTATGACATCCATAAATAAATAATTAAGTTGACGACAAGCTTTTGATATGAAAATATAAATAGATTACAGGAATGGGAATGATTCTGGAATGATGAATGGGTTCCAAGGTTGAAACAGAGGTTTTAGGTCATGTGTATAGAGTAGGATAGAGGTTAAAAATGGAGCAATTTAGCGTATCAACATCCTCCCATCCCTATCTTGTTGTGTGTCCTCACACAACCCTTACTTGCTTCAGAAAACAAAGAAAATGAAACCTTCCTTTAATCCTGTATTTGTATGCTAATCCTTGCTTTCATTGTATTCGTCTTATTTCCTTAAACCTTCTTGAGTCATTTGGTCACCTTTCTGAGATGGTTGTAGCATTTTGATGCTCGAAATTTCCATATATTCACTTCTCGTTTATGTTCTTTCACTTCCTTTGTTAGCTCTGTATTATTTTGTTTTTGCACTATCCCCTGCTCTTTCATGGTTTGGTTTAGTATCTCCAACCCATAAATATGCTGCTTTAGATCTTATATATGAATTTTCAGGTGGAGAGTGACGTTTTCTTCACCCAATTCTTCTTGAGCGGGAGTTTTCTCTGCAGTTGACTCTAGACAAATGTTGACATCATCAAGGATGATATCACCCTGGCTATCAATTTACTGCATTTCAACATCACAAAGGGTTTCAGTACCCTACACTCCAACATCTGTTTGACCCACTGTTGGGTGTTTGTCTGCACTTGCAAAAGGGTCGGCATTGTTTTCCTTTTCTTCACCTTTCTAAGTAAAACCTCCAAGGGTGTGACATCTTCTTCGTCTTCATAGCCTACATTGACCACTGTGTGGGCTGCAACCTCAACAAGGAGTGAAAGCTTGTTGTCAACTGGTGAATTATGCGGTGAATTGTCCAAATGTATCAGAGAGCTCAAATGAACGTGACCTTCCTTTGAAGAGGCAGTATTCTTCTTGGCCGAACTCCAAGTTGTTCTCTTTGATATGGATCGGGTTTCAACAATGGGTCTTTTCTGCTCTTCCTGCACTAACTTTTATTTGTTGTTAGTCTTGGTAGGGCACAGGGTTAGGGTTTCAAGCTTCCCTTTCTTGCTTGACCTCTTCTTGCTCGACAAATTCACTGTGCCTTTTTCTTGTAATTATTTCAAAAACCCTTCCCAGGTCATATTCCTAACCTCCAACTCCTTTTTAACTAAAATTGAAATCAACCCATGATGGTATATATTACATGAAATTTGGCTCGTCTTGCCCTTCTTAACTCCTTTTGACATTTTCTCTAAACTTCTTAGAAGAAAATAGGGGAAGTTGATAAGCTTGTGTGACTCGAAGTGTAGCAACATTCGAATACGGTACAAAAAGGTCAATGAGTAGCGGCCTTTGCGAGTGAGAAATTTTTGTAATATATACAGAAAGTCCTTCCATTTCCATAGCATGGCATTGTGCTACAATAATTTCTTCCAATACACCTTTTGTTTTCTGTCAACCACGAACCAGTGCCACAAATCCTTCTCAAGCTTCTCCTTTTTAAACCACTGCTCACCTACTGCTGTTAGTCCCATGGCCTGAGATACAGATTCTTTCGTAACTTAAAATTCTAGCAATCCCACCTTGGCTCGGATTCCATCAGAGGTACAAGCAAATTTAGACGCCATAGCTGAGTCAAATCCATCTAATTTTAGCAGGAACGGGACGAACCCAAATTCCTGCAATAGTGGAAGATTGTTCCTATACACGACCATTTTCTCTACCCATTTTATGGACCAAGGTTTGATCTTCACGGGCACCATCCTCCGTCCGAATTCACTAAAATTATGTCTAAAACTTATAAGGATCAAACGACAGGGATTCAGGATCTTTGTCAAAAAAAAAATTGTGATAGTCGAGCTATCCATCTATTGTTATTTCAGCCACCCTGCAATGGTCATGCTCCATCATCAAAATCACAACCTTGGGATGGATGTGATACATATTGGCTAATGTACAAGTAGCAATGATCATTGGTGAAGGGCGATGATTATGGTTGTGATTTAATATAACCATCATACGAGGTATGGTATGAGGTCGAGTCATCATTAACAGGTGACAATATTTGTTTCAAAAAGGTAGGTATTGGATTAGGGGTAAATCCTACACATCCCACAATTACATCTCGATTTGACACAAGGTGCACATGGTACTTATAAAACTAAGATTTCAGAACTTAAATATCTTTGTACTTAAAATATTTCTCTCTGACTTTAGTAAATGATGAAAACAAGGTTTAACCATAATAAAAATTATTGAATGCCATAATCTGAAAGTGGTGCAGTCATTCTGCCTGCACAAGATTTTCATAAAACAATAGTAAGCTTTTCAACTGCACATTCTTACACCAGGTATTCCTGCACCATGTTACACATTTTGAATACTCTATTTACTTCTTCCTCAATGATTATAAATGTTGATGAATACAATTTTTCTAGTTCCATATTTTGATTTCCAAATGAATTTTCATCCCTATGAATAATGCCTCTTGAGTATAAGTTGTATGTACAATTTTGAAATGGTTAAGTGAGAAGGAATTTGCAGCCTCCAGATTCAATTCACGGGTGATTCTAAACCATATATCTGATTTTCTAAGAGTTCTAGAGGAAGATTCCAATCTTACCGTGCTTCTATGCTGAAATAGACATTCTGGTTGAAAACAATATTTATATACATATCTTTCATGTGGGTTTTGGCACACGATAACCATCCTTCATGTTAAAAATGTTTACAGGATTTATCTAATATATTGTACAGTGTACTTACAGATTAGTCATATAGTAATTTTTCGCACCATGCAAACAACCATTTTTTCTTAAACAGGAAATTCCTCATATATTTTAATTTTTAATTCAATCTCAGTAAAATTTTCTCTTTTCTATACTATGCTAACTACGAGCAATTTATGCACTTCCATACGGAACATTACATACTTAGAATCACTAATCTGTAACATAACATACATTACCTTTTATGTCTTATCATTTAGAACTTATTATTCAAAACTACTAAACTTTAAAATAAAATAACTTGCATTTAATACTTATCGGTTTAGAGAAACAAATCGAATAAACTTGACTGGTTGTCCTATTCTCCCCACCAAGCTACAGTGCCTTGAAAGTTACTGTTATTCACAGGTTATCTATTGAAAGCTTCAGGACAGCAGTCCAACCTTATGATCATTCACATCTAAGGTTTTCACTGGCTCATAACCAGCTCAGGAGTTTTCCCCATGGGCATCATCCTACCATATACACATATTTTCCTTCTTCCCTAGTCTCTTACATACTTTCCTTGGGCGCAAGAACCAACTCCCTCCTTTCTCCAAATTTCTTATAAATTTGAGAAAAGTGGTTGTAACTGTTCAAGAAGTGCCTAAATGTCCATGGTTGAGTTAATTTTCTTATTACTTTGTAAAACAATTATTATATTCATAACAAAATAAAAATACTCATATGGTCCTTTGGCTATTATAGGTTCTTGATCAAGTTTGAAAAATAAACAAAAGTTAGTATTACATCCTTAAATAGAATGAGGGTTACACTAAAAAAATAATATTTGTGGGAAAGGATTTCAGTGTGAGTATGAAATTTTATTGATTTTTAGGTTTGATTGTGATAAAAATAAATAAAATTTAGTACAATCTGTTAGCCACCTATGAATTTTTGGCAAGCAAACAGGTGGCTAAATTGTTTTGAGCCTTCAAGAGATACATTTTCTATGAAAATATCTCATCCTTGAAGCCTTTGTGTGTCCATTGCCTTTCATAGATCCCCACTGATGTTTCCATCCAAAGCCTCAGGTTTGAAAATTTTTGCTCATAAAGGCCCTCGTTTGCCCCTTTATCTCTGCAAAATCCCCTTTTTTAACCTTTCTCCCATATTCGAAGTTCCCCCTTTAACCCCAAAAAATCCCTCCCAAAATCTCCTAAACCACCCATTTCATCCTTAGAACCAAGTGAAAACCCTTCATTTGATTTTAAATCCCTCTTTTACCTCTACTGAAAGCCTCCTTTTTAGCCTAAAACACTGTCTCTAAGGCTAAAAAACCCATTTTTCTTTATGCTAGCTTAGCCCCTTTTACGGCCAACCCCTTAACCACTTCCCCATGACCCCAGCGCTAAGGCCAAGCGCTAGCCCCTAAGGCACTTATCGCAATCGGAGAGACGGACGGAAGCACATTCCTGTGTTAAAAAAAGAAAAAACTCCGATGCAATGACCTTTTTGTTCTATGGATCTCGGGAGTGATCTCCACCGTTGATTCCAATTCTGATCCGACGGTCACTGCACCGTCGCCCGATCGCAATCGCAATTTTTAGATGGAGCCACCTTCTGTTCCTCCCGATCTGTGATCCTCCGATTGTAATCCCCGCCATCGATTTCCCTTTTAATTCGACAGCCCTCGCTTCCCCGCTCCGATCGCAATCGCAAATCATAAACGGTGCCACCCTCCACCCTTTGCGATTGCAATCCTCTAATTGTAATCCCCACTGTCGATTTCCCTTTTAATCTGACGCCCCTCGCTTCCATGCTCCGATCGAAATCACAAATCATAAATGGTGCCACCCTCCACCCTTTGCGATTGCGATCCTCCGATTATAATCCCCGCCGTCGATTTCTCTTTTAATCCGATGTCCCTTGCTTCCTCGCTCCGATCGCAATCGAAATTTTCAAATGGAGCCACCTTCCATTCCTCTCGATCTGTGAACCTCCGACGTGATCTCCACCATCGATCTCACATAAGATCCAATGGTCTTAGGCCAATCGCTCCATCACTCATCAGAGTTTGACGCTCCCATCGCTTCTCGCTAATTAGATCGCAGCCGTCGATCTCCTCCTGAGATCCGATGGTCCATATTGAATCGCCCTCCACCAATAACCGGGTCCCACCATATCAACCCATTTCATATGTTTTCGTCGCATTTTCATCTGTTCCCTTGTATCTCATTCAAAGGTCGAATTTTAATGTTTTCATTAAAGATTGTTACATTCCGCCCAACTTCATTAACCATTCCGTCAGTTAATCATAACCGTCGATCGTCACCACTCTACCTGATCGAACGGTCCACGGTCATCCCTACACCAAACCGTCACACTGCATGGATTTCTTAACCGATTTGTGTGTTTTTTGCAGGGTATAGGTGGTGAACACCGCCATTGCTCACAGTCATTGTTATAGCGGCACAGAGCATAGATGAAGTTTTTTCAGGGCCCATGATTACAGAGAAGAGCCTGGGAGGGTACTAGAGCATAATTTTCATTAAAAGTACAAAGTTCAACTGTGCGAAACCTTTCAGCACCATCAAAGCTCAGATTTCACTAACAGAGACAATCACGAAGCGGCAAAGAGTATCAGTATAGAGTTAAGGAGTTCTAATGCACACTATTGAAGATGTTAAGTATTAATTCAGTGTTTTAAAGGAAAAGTACCATATTGAAGACCTCATGAATCACACAGAAGGCCTAATGGGCAGAAAAAAATATCATCAAGGTTTCACATCAGCAGAAGTCTCCTCCCGAGAAAGGACACAGTACTCATACTGTTTTAGTCTATATTGTGTCCATGAGAAGGTTTCCACCCTGACAACAGTCCTAATGCTACCAGAGCATTTTTTACACGGTATGGCAGACTTTGAAGTCATTTATCTACCTTTTGTTTATTCACCAAGAGTACTACGAGTACTGCAGCGAAATCACATCAAGAGCATACCTGGAGTAAACTGCAACCTGTCAAATACTACTCTTTCATCCAAATATGACTGAAGATTAATGCTCAGATATTAAAACAGAATGGGTTTCAACCCTCTTCTTCTACTCTATTTTTAATGTTTCATTTAGTATTTCATCTACCTCCTCTGCCTCTCTTTTAGCTATAAAACTCATGAAGAAACTCATTGTAAAGGTTGTTGATCGGATATCTGTGAACTGTAAGCCGTTTCTCTTGAGATTTAGTTCTCTGTGTAAAGTTGTAAGATAGGTTGAGGAAGATTTTTTCAGACTGAATATCAAGCTGTTGGCAATGTTGTACATGACTGGTGTTGCTCTTTAATATGACAAGCACATTTCTTTGGATGCTGATTTAAAGCAGCGGTGATGTTTTTCTTACTTTGTCTCTGTTTTCCTTTGTAATTCATCACTTTTCGTTTCTTAGGTACGCATCAGAAATCTGGTTTAGGATATACCCTCGCATGGTACCCTAAGCTTCTGCTCTCCCTACCTTTGATTTTTTCTGCTATATGTGCTATCAGAGTGCTGATTTAATTTAATTTAACCAGTGTAGTGGCTATAATTTACTGCTAGTTGATGTATGGATTAACGAATCTGTTCTTAGATGTTCTTGTTAGGTTTTAATTGAATGAATTGGGATACTGGGAGTTTAGAACATAGTCTCTGCCTCATTAGGATCCTTTTCTATTAATTAAGCCTTTCTAAGATCCCTTAAGCTGGATGTCGAAGCATTGAGAGTTCGAAGTCTCTCTCTGATCTCAGGTCTTCACCTTCGTGTTTGAATCTTTACTTTTCCGTTTGTCTGAAGAGTTTACCTTTAGGAGTTGGGTCACGGGTGTCTAATGGCATGTCCTGTCCCTGAACCTGATTTCTAAGTGGTCACATTGGAGGTTTCCTTGCATTTCACTTTCTTTCTCACCATTTCATATCACACTATCATCTTTAAGATCCAATGCTTTAGATGATTAGCCCAACTTAAAATGAATAGCAAATAAACCCTTTCCTAACTCCATTGCCCAATGGTCTTGAGTGTTCCCTAAAATCATTTATCCTTTACCTAGAATCCTCTTTATTCAACCCGGTCTCACAGTGAACCCTTATTTCCTGTTTCCCAACAACCAAACAAACATATTAAACAAACAAACAGATCCATGCCTATAACTAGCATAAAACCTAAAAATAGAGCTTCAAGGACATAAACATTTGCCGGTTATAGAGAGATCCCTCTCTGGACCCAGGAGGGCTAGATCCTAAGCTCTGAAAGTGGTTCTGATGTTGTCTCATCTTTTGGTATTGCCAGATTTGCCAAAACGTGGGAACCCCAACATAATGGCGACTCCGCTGGGGAATATCTGAGTGTTTTCATCTTATACATCCTTAAGATATTAGAAAACCAAAATCTCTGGTTAGTCTGGCAGTAATCACTGTGGTGGAAAGTACACCCTCTTGAAACATTCTAAACCTTCCACCTGGCGACTCCATATTTCCTTAACGATTAAAGACTCCACTGGTGATCAGTAGGCCTGCTAGTTATCTTGGTTTACATAAGACTCCACTGGGAGACCAGAGTCCATAACAACATCAGCCACAATAGAAGTAACAAGTAGGATTAAGTTGCTTTGTTTGAAGACAACATTTTGGCTTCAAGGACCATTCATTACAAGAGCTTATCCTAACCCAAAACCACTTGAAATAGTTGACAACCTCGAGAACATTCTTAGGAAATCTCCTACACCTAGAAGGCCAACTATTTCCAGACACATCCATAGAGCTAACTATGCACCAGAAGAATTTATAGCTCTATCAGATCCTCTTGTTGACCTAGATTCTCCAAGCAGATTACCTAGAACTAGGTCATTCGGTGCTATAGACCAGCCAGACCTTGAGCTTCCTAGTTCACCATCTCACAGTGGTCAGCACATTAGGGATAGAGAGACTCCTCCATCTACACCTCTAGATATTCATTTCATTAAAAACTTGGGGCTCTGCCATCCTAAATCAGCTCAACTGAGTTCTGCTGGTCCTAATATTCCTGTCATCCACATACCTGATGCTCAAGCCAATCCTGTACCTCCACAAAACATCCTCATGGTAGCTTGGTATGCACCTCTGGTGTTACCACAACCCTTAGTGCCCTTACCTAATGATTACCAATAAAAAATTCCACACTTCACTGCAAAAGAGTCTACCACTACTCAGCACCATGTAGATAGGATGGAAGATTCATTTGACGATATGGAGATATATGATGAGATGGTCAAGATGAGAATATTTGCCCAGACTTTAGGAGGTGATGTGAAGAAATGGTTTAAAGGCCTACCTCCAAACAATATCCATGATCTTCCCTCTTTATATAAATCCTTCATAAACAAATGGGAAGTCAAGACCAACCCTCTTCATATCCTAGCAGAATACAAAAACCTTAAAAGAAACGTAGGGGAGAGTTTCCATGACTATTCTACAAGGTTTAACAGCGTTTATAATGCCCTTCCTCCACATATGAAACCTCCCCAAGGTATGGCTTTAGTGAAATACCCTGAAGGCTTTGATGCTGATATGGCCTACCAGCTTAGGGAGAGAGATTACAACACACTGGAGGACATGCAAAAAGAAGCAATGAGTGTAGAGGCTAACCTGATTGAGAAAAAAGCCAGAATGAGGGCTAAGAAAAGGGTAACATATAGGGATGACACTGCAGCTTCCACATCTGATCCCAAGTATGACCATCTAGCCAAAAACATGGAAAAGTTGCAACAAATGATGGAAAAAATGTTTGTCTCAATTAGTAATCAAAATAGAAAACAAAATCATAACCAGAACTTTAGGAGAAATAATACCACTCCCAACATACAAAGAGACTTAGATCAGCAAATTATTCCCCCATTTTAAGAGAACTTTCTTGATGAAGATGGGGGAATCATAGAAGAGTCTGAGGGAACCATAATATACATGTTTGAAATAGAAAACTCAATCCACAACTATTCCAAAGAAGAAGATCAGCCCTCACCCTCATATTGGGATGAGGAAAGATTGGAATCTGAGGATTACAGGCTAGGTTTTGAAAATGCCATCATGTAGGTCAGAGAACAATATGAGCTTAGAAGCAAAAAGAGCTCAGACAATTCCAAACCAAAAGTTTCTGAGATTACCATTAAGAAAAGGCCTGAGAAAAATCCTAAAACAACTACTGAAAATAGCAAATCAGCAGCTGAAATTTCTGGGAAGAACAAAGGAAAAGACAGCCAAGTCCCTGATAAACAAAGTCAACCAACTAGCAGCATTAGCACTGCAGCTAGTGTTCCTAATAAAACTACTACAAACACTATACATAGTGAGAATCAGCACGCTGATTCAGCCACTAAAATAGTGGCTAATAAAATAGAGTTGAGTATCACAAAGAGTCAATCTCTCTTCAATGTGGAGAGGGAGATTGCAAAAATTAAAATCTCTGTCCCACTCTCTGAGCTGGCCACTCAGGACGTATATAAAGGCCAAATTTTGAAAGCCTTAAATCTAGGTGAAAATAGTGACACTGTCAATCTAAGTGAAGATCAACCAGCCCTTCTGTTTGGTCCAAAGATAGAAGGGAAGTTTCAGGAAGGGGTAGTACCTCCTTTTCACATCAGTCTAAATATCCATGACAAGATCCTTCACAACGCAATGCATGAATCTTGGGCCTCACACAACCTGATGCCTAAGGTAGTTATGGAGAGGTTAGGCCTAGAGATAACTTGTCCCTATAAAGACCTATATTCATTTGATTCTAGCAGGGTAAAGTGTCTTGTCTTGATCAAAGACCTGTGTTTGAACTTGACCAAGATTCTAGCCAAATGTATGGTTATGGATGTCGTAGTGGCAGATGTGCCACCTAAGTATGGTATGTTACTATCGAGGTCATGGGGAGCCAAGCTGCAAGGTACCATGCAAATGGATGGGGCATACGCCACAATCCCTGTCTTTAGCCAACTTAGGAGACTGTATAGAGAGGCATAAATGAAATTCTTGGTCAGCAGCCCTGAAAAGCCTGAAAATTAACCTTTGTACTCTGTACACACAGATCTGGACTCCTTTATCCTTTGCAATGATGAATCCTTAAAGGAGTCAGAATTAGACAACAGATACACAAACCATGAGACAACGCCCATAGATTTTGACATAATGGCCACTTTGGACTTGGAAGAAAATGAAGAAAAATACTCTGGGTAGTGCACTGAATTTGAAACTCGGAGTGAGCCAGAAACAGATTGTAAACAACTGGTTAGTCACCCCTCTGAAGCTCATACACCACACGAAGAACTAAACCCTTCACACCACAACACAGGCCTCCCACTGCAGCATAAAAATGAAACTAACGCTAGGAAAGAAACCAACGATAAACCCGAGAATTAACCTTTATGGGAAATGAATTTCGATGGTTCTTGTACTAGAAAGACTGTAGGGGTGGGAGTGTGGTTACATAACACTGAGAGTGACTATGCAGAGAGTCATGCCTTTAATCTAAACTTCAAGTGTACAAACAATATTGCGGAGTATGAGGCTCTCATCCTAGGCTTGAATCTGTTGAAAAAATTAGGAGGCCGTAGGATAGCTGTGCATGGAGACTCTAAGTTAATCATAAAACAAGTGAACAGAGAATACACAGTGAAACACCCTAGGTTGAGAGCGTACAAGAATGACGCCATGGTTTCATTGAAAACCTTTATGAAATATGAACTGGTGTTTGTTCCTAGGAGTCAAAACATAATCGCAAATGGATTAGCCTGCATAGCTAGTTCATATCATAAGCCTCCTAGTGACAAACAAATCATCATTCAGAAGAAGTAAAGACCTGCAGTGCCTAACAACGAGAAATATTGGTAGGTCTTCGAGGGCGATAAGCAGATCGAGGACTTCCTCATAGGCAGGAACAAGTTTGAATTCTCTGATTCAGACTCTAAATCCGAAGATAGTTGCCTTAGTGAAGAGCCTCCGGACGAAGAGAAACCCCCCTGTAACATAGAAATAAACACTTTAACTGAACAGATTGGAAATCCAACCGAAGAATACAAAAACATAGATACAGATGAAATAGAGGTGTTGCAGGCCAAAGATAAGAACATACCCCAAGGTCTGGCGCCTTTAGAGTACCTTTTTGATTTTGATGACGTAGCGAAAAAACCCACCATAGAACACTCAGAATCCGATGTCGAGGAATGCAACATAGGCACAGAAGATTAGCCAAAGATGATTAAACTGGCTAAGTCCTTACCCGCAGACATGAAGAAGAAATACATCGACTTATTTAAAGAATTCATTGATGTGTTTGCTTGGAGCTATGAGGACTTAAAGGCCTACGACACAAACATTATACAGCACAAAATACCTTTGAAAGAGAAACGAAAACCCTTTAGACAGAAACTTCGCAGAATTAACCCAAAACAATTGCCTGCAGTAGAAAAGGAAATAAAAAAGATGTACAAAGTAGGAATAATAGTTAGTGTGAGGTTCTCTGATTGGGTCTCAAACCTTGTAGTTGTTAGAAAGAAAACAGGTGAGATCAGGTTGTGCATTGATTTTAGGAACCTTAATAGAGCCTCACTCAAAGACAATTACCCTTTACCGAAGATGGAACATATCCTGCAGAAGGTGGTTGGCTCAAAAAGGATCTCCCTGTTAGATGGTTTTTCAGGCTATAACCAAGTTTTAGTACTCCCATAAGACCAACTCAAAACAAATTTTACCACCCCATGGGGCACTTTAATGTATGTAAAAATGCCTTTCGGATTGATGAACGCTGGTGTGACCTTCCAACGAGCAATGGACATAGCCTTTTCGGAAGATATAGGGAACTTCATTGTCATATACCTGGATGACATAACAGTCTACTCCAAGACTGATGAGGAGCACCTAAAACATCTAAGAAGAGTTTTTGAAAAATGTATAAGGTTCGGTCTGTCATTAAATCCCAAGAAGACTGTATTCGGGCTGCAAGAAGGTAAGCTCCTTGGCCACATTATATCAGAGAAGGGAATTAAGATAGACCCACAGAGAGTTGAGGGAATACTACAGATTTCACATCCGAGAAAAATTAAAGAGTTACAGTTTTTTATTGGGAAAATTAACTTCCTAATGAGGTTTATTCCCAACTTAGCTGAGCACCTCAGGAATATGACTAACATGCTGAAAAAAGGTGTAGGATTTAATTGGACTGTAGAGGCTAAAAAATATTTTGAATCAGTTAAACTTGCACTCACCTGGGCTCCTGTCCTAATTAGCCCAGATTTCTCAAAGGATTTCCTAATATTTTCCTTTGCCTCCGAGCATACAGTGGCTGCATTTCTACTGCATAAAATCTAGAGGGAATGGAACAGCCTATTGCTTTCTTCAGCAAAGCTCTGAGAGATGCACCCTTAAAATATAACATAATGGAAAAACATGCTTATGCCTTGGTTAAAGCTTTGAAAGACTTTAGGGTGTACATACTACATTCTCAAACCATAGCCTACGAGCCAAACATAGTGGTTAAAGACATCTTGTCCCAAGATCCAGATGGAAAGAGGGGCAAATGGATTGTTGTGATATTAGAATATGATCTTGAAATAAAGCCCACAAAATTGATCAAAGGTCAGGGCTTAGCTCAATTGATGGCAGAATCTAACTTGCAGGCCCTTGACATTAACAAGGTAGATGCCTTGGATGAACAGGAAGGATTGCCCAATCCTACTGTTGAGGAAAATTTTCAAAATTCTCCTTGGTATTCTGATATCCTGTATGTGCTCACAAACCTCAATGCCCCTCCTGAACTATCAAAAACTAAGGCCAAATTCCTAAAGCTAAAGGCCAGAAACTATTGCATACTGAATGAATGTTTATACTGGAAAAATACAAATGGCCTATTGCTTAAATGTTTGCCCGAAACTGAAGCAGAAAGAATTAAACAGGAGTTCCATGCAGGAGAGTGCGGAGGCCACTTGAGTTGGAAAGCCACTTTTAACAAAATACTCAGAGCTGGCTATTACTGGCCTACTCTTTTCAATGACATCCATAAAATGATAATTGCCTGCCATAAATGCCAGATGTTTGAACGCAAAAGAAAGCTCCTCCCGCTACCATTACAACCTATTACTGTTGAGGGTCCCTTTATGCAATGGGGCCTAGATTTCATAGGAGAAATACACCTTGCATCTTCTGCCCAACATAAGTGGATCCTTACAGCCACAGACTACTTCACAAAGTGGATAGAGGCCATACCTTCTAGGAATGCCACATATTCTGTTATCATTAAGTTCCTAGAAGACCACATCCTCTCTAGATTTGGCTACCCAAGAAAAATAATCACTGATAACGCTGCTGCTTTTGGATCCAAGAAAATGATTGATTTTTGTCACAGGTATTAGATAGCACTCGGTCATTCAACTGCTTATTACCCACAAGGTAATGGATTAGCTGAATCATCAAACAAGAGCTTGGTGACCATCATCAAAAAACTGCTCGAAGAGAAAAGAAGTCATGGCATAGCAAGTTAGTGCATGCTTTGTGGGCTGACAGGCTTACTAAAAAGAGGTCCATTGGCATGTCACCATATCAGCTAGTCTATGGAACAGAGGTAGTGTTCCCTACCAGCCTTGGGGTACCAGTGATTAAACATGTCCAAGAGATTCAGGCAGAAGAAGACAACATGGTAAGGAGGATAAATCAAACAATTCATCTCCCACAAACGAGAGAAGAGGTCTATAAAAGAGCTCTAAAATTTCAGGAAAATATAAAGAAGTTATTTGATAAAAGAACAAGGGACTCTAGGAAAATATAAAGAAGTTATTGATAAATTGGAGATAAAGTTCTGAAGTGGGACTCTAGGAGAGAAGACAAGGGAAAGCATGGCAAGTTCAACAGTTTGTGGTAGGGTCCTTACATCATCCAGGCCACTGTGGGTCCAAATGCCTTTTTTCTGCAAGAGCTAGATGGTATTGAACTGTTTGGGGGTCCTGTAAATGGCAAGATGATCAAGAAGTACCACTACTGATTTCCAATTTACAATTTTCATTTCCATTGTACATACCGTTGTTGTGTTTTGTTTTCAAGAAAAAGAGAAAAGGTTTAAAAAAACAGAGAGAAATAAAGGTTCAGACATGCTAAAAACATGAACCTCTGAAGTGCAAATATTGGCTCTAACACGATCAAAACCTGAGCCAAAAGAAGTGAAGACAGCTGGTCCTAACATGCCTAAAATCTGAACTAGCAAAGAAGAAATAAGAACCAGCTCTAGCAAGCCCAAAACCAGAGCTGAAATGAAGAAGAAAGTGACTCTAACAAGCTCAAAACTTGAGTCACAAAGAAAGGAAGGATGCTTCAAAGTTTCAGATTTCAAAGCCTTCAAGATTTTGTTTTCAGTTTTCTGCAATTTCAGTCCATGTGCAACTATCTTTATGCCTTGGATCCACAACAAACTAGACTGTCTAATCCTAGTTTGACTGTTTTTAAATTTATTGTTGTAGAATGTAAAGAAAAAATCTGCTAGACAGTTTAATCCTAGCAGATATTAGATTAGGTAGAGAAAATATGAAGCCAACAATATAATCTGGTCTCATGGAGTGATAAGGGTAGAATTCGATTAGTATGTCTTCTATTTTCAATAAAAATGATGAAGGAGGTCTGCCAATTCAAATGCACCTTGAAGAAAAAAAGTTAGGACTATAGGATGGGTAAATAGATTGTTTGGGGAGTGTTTTCTGCTGATTGATATCCATCATGTTTGTAATAGCTGAAATCAAAGAAGAGAAGATGGTTCAAGGATCATGCATCTGACCTACTTCAAAGATTATTTTCTAAATTCTTGACACCTTCAAGAAGATGCCATCCCCATGTGGAGCCACTGTTAGCCACCTATGAATTTTTCGCGAGAAAATAGGTGGCTAAATTGTTTTGAGCCTTCAAGAGATACATTTTCTATGAAAATCTCTCATCCTTGAAGCCTCTGTGTGTCCATTACCTTTCAAATATCCTCACTGATGTTTCGATCCAAAGCCTCAGGCTGTAAAAATTGTGCTCAGAAAGGCCCTCGTTTGGCCCTTATATCTCTGCAAAATCCCATTTTTTAACCTTTCTCCCATATTCGAATTTCCCCCTTTAACCCCAAAAAATCCCTCCCAAAATCTCCTAAACCACCCATTTCATCCTTAGAACCAAGTGGAAACCCTTCATTTGATTCTAAATCTCTCTTTTACCTCTACCGAAAGCCTCCTTTTTAGCCTAAAACGCTGTCTCTAAGGCTAAAAAACCCATTTTTCTTTATGCTGGCTTAGCCATTTTTACGGTGAGCCCCTCAACAACTTCCCCATGACCCCAACGCTAAGGCCAAGCACTAGCCCCTAAGGCGCTTATCGCAATCGGAGAGACGGATGGAAGCGCATTCTTGTGTTAAACAAAGCAAAAACTCTGATGCGATGAACTTTTTTTTCTATGGATCTCGGGAGTGATCTCCACCGTTGATTGCAATTCCGATCCGACGATCACCGCACCATCGCCTGATCGCAATCACAATTTTCAGATGGAGCCACCTTCCATTCCTCCTGATATGTGATTCTCTGATTGTAATCCCCACTGTCGATTTCCCTTTTAATCCGATGGCCCTCGCTTCCCTGCTCCGATCACAATCGCAAGTCATAAACGGTGCCACCCTCCGCCCTTTGCGATTGCGATCCTCCGATTGTAATCCCCGCCGTCGATTTCCCTTTTAATCCGACGACCCTTGCTTCCCCACTCCGATCGCAATCGCAAATCATAAATGGTGCCACCCTCCGCCCTTTGTGATTGTGATCCTTCGATTGCAATCCTCGCCGTCAATTTCCCTTTAATCCGACGACCCTCGCTTCCCTGCTCCGATCGCAATCAAAATTTTCAGATGGAGCCACCTTCCGTTCCTCCCAATCTGCGATCCTCCGACGCAATCTCCATCGTCGATCTCACATAAGATCCAATGGTCTTAGGCCAATTGCTCCATCGCTCATCGGAGTTTGACCCTCCCATCGCTTCCCGTCGATTAGATTGCAGCCATCGATCTCCTCCTGAGATCCGACGGTCCAGATTGAATCGCCCTCCACCCATGACCGAGTCCCACCATATTAACCCATTTCATATGTTGTCATCGCATTTTCATCCGTTCCCTTGTATTTCATTCAAAGGTCGAATTTTAATGTTTGCATTAAAGATTGTTACATTCCGCCCAACTTCATTAACCATTTCGTCAATTAATCATAACCCTTGATCGTCGCCACTCTACATGATCGAACGATCCACGGTCATCCCTACACCAAACTGCCACACTGCATGGATTTCTTAACCGATTTGTGTGTTTTTTGCAGGGTACAAGCGGTGAACACCGCCATTGCTCACAGTCACTGTTATAGTGGCACAGAGCGCAGATGAAGTTTCTTCAGGGCCTGTGATTACAGAGAAGAGCCTTGGAGGGTACTAAAGCGTAATTTTCATTAAAAGTATAGAGTTCAACTGTGCGAAACCTTTCAGCGCTGTCAAAGCTTAGATTTCACTGACAGAGACATTCACAAAGCGGCAAAGAGTATCAGTACAGATTTAAGGAGTTATAATGCACACTATTGAAGATGTTGAGCCTTAATTCAGTGTTTTAAAGGCAAAGTACCAGATTGAAGACCTCATGAATCACACAGAAGGCCTAATGTGCAGAAAAAAATATCATCAAGGTTTCACATCAACAGAAGTCTCCTCTCGAGAAAGGACACATTACTCATACTATTTTATTCTATATTATGTCCATGAGAAGGTTTCCACCCTGACAATGGTCCTAATGCTACCAGAGCATTTGTTACACGGTATGGCATAATTTGAAGTCATTTATCTACCTTTTGTTTATTCACCAAGAGTACTACGAGTACTGCAACGAAATCACATCAAGAGCATGCCTCGAGTAAACTGCAACCTATCAAAGACTACTCTTTCATCCAAAGAGTACTGAAGATTAATGCTCAAATATTAAAACAGAATGGGTTTTGACCCTCTTCTTCTAGTCTATTTTTAATGTTTCATTTAGTATTTCATCTACCTCCTTTGCCTCTCTTTCAGCTATAAAACTCATGAAGAAACTCATCGTAAAGGTTGTTGATCGGATATCTGTGAACTGTAAGCCATTTCTCTTGAGATTTAGTTCTTTGTGTAAAGTTGTAAGATAGGCTGAGGAAGATGTTTTCAGACTGAATATCAAGCTGTTGGCAATGTTGTACATGACTGGTGTTGCTCTTTAATATGACAAGCAAATTTCTTTGGATCCTGATTTAAAGCAGTGGTGAAGTTTTTCTTACTTTGTCTATGTTTTCCTTTGTAATTCATCACTTTTAGTTTCTTAGGTACGCATCAGAAATCTGGTTTAGGATATACCCTCGCATGGTACCCTAAGCTTCTGCTCTCCCTACCTTTGATTTTTTCCGCTATATGTGCTATCTGAGCACTGATTTAATTTAATTTAACGAGTGTAGTGGCTATAATTTACTGCTAGCTGATGTATGAATTAACGAATCTGTTCTTAGATGTTCTTGTTAGGCTTTAATTGAATGAATTGGGATACTGGGAGTTTAGAACATAGTCTTTGCCTCATTAGGATACTTTTCGATTAATTGAGCCTTTCTAAGATCCGTTAAGTTGGATGCCGAAGCATTGAGAGTTCGAAGTCTCTCTTTGATCTCAGGTCTTCACCTTCGTGTTTGAATCTTTAATTTTCCCTTTTTCTGAAGAGTTTACCTTTAGGAGTTGGGTCACAGGTGTCTAATGGCATGTCCTGTCCCTGAACCTGATTTCTAAGTGGTCACCTTGGAGGTTTCCTTGCCTTTCACTTTCTTTCTCACCATTTCATATCACACTATCATCTTTAAGATCCAATGCTTTAGATGACTAGCCCAACTGAAAGCCTGCATATTGAATAGCAAGTAAACCCTTTCCTGACTCCATTTCCCAATGGTCTTGAGTGTTCCCTGAAATCATTTCTCCTTTACCTAGAATCCTCTTTATTCAACCTGGTCTCACAGTGAACCCTTCTTTCCTGTTTCCCAACAACCAAACAAACAAATTAAACAAACAAACAAACTCGTGCCTATAACTAGCGTAAAACCTAAAAACATAGCTTCAAGGACATAAACATTTGCCGGTTATAGAGAGATCCCTCTCTGGATCCAGGAGGGCTAGATCCTGAGGTCTGAAAGTGGTTCTGATGTTGTCTCATCTTTTGGTATTGCCAGATTTTCCAAAACATGGGATCCCCAACACAATAAAAGTTACTTCAATAATTTTTTAAACATTTACTAAATCTTTAAATGTAATGTGGGTTACAAAGGAGCTTTTCCAAGTGGAAAATAATATTTGTGGGAAAGGATTTTAGTGTGAGTATGAAATTTGATTGATTTTTAAGTTTGATTTTGATTGCTCTTGCATTTTATTTTTTTCTAATTTTTTGATTTAACCTTTTTATCTACTTGAACTCCATGGAAGCGATTAATGAATTACCTCTACCACCAAATTAGAATGATTTAATTTCTGCCTTGCCGTAAACCTTTCCCACTCTGAAACAAAATACTTTCAAGAATCTATTTCTAAATGTGTAAAACCTAGCCTATATCCATCTTAACTCAGGATCTAAGAGATGGATCAAATATCTAGAAGTGCAAACCTTTCCTCAAAATTTGCATTCAAAAAAGAGATTTACAGGTTTTGATAGATCTGGAGTTAAGATGAATCTAGGTTGGTTGATATTATGAAGGAGAAGAGAAGTGTAAAATCGAGTAACATAATCTTAGATCATAATAAATTATTTCAATGTTCAAAGAAAAGGAGTAGTTGAAAGTAAAACATATTCAATTTTTCGTTTGAATAAAAAGATGTTAATTCATTTAGTTGTTAATATAAAAGTAATATATGGATTTTAAAAATATTATTAGTCAAAAATTGAAAACTATTGATAAAGAAAATATTCCAATATGCAAGATTAAGTAATATTGAAAAGTATTTGAAAAGATATAAATGAAAAATAAAAATAAAAAATATTTTAATGTGTACAACTCATAAATAGAATATTTCAATGTTCATGTTAAGTAAAATATTTTAATGCCAGACTATATCTATATATATATATATATATATATATATATATATATATATATATATATCATTTTAAAAGACGATGAATATATTATCTAAAGTAATTGAAAAAACAAATATTGAGTTTATTTATGCATTCAAAAATGCAAGTTAAGTAATAAAAAATTATATAATAATAATAATAATAATAATAATAATATTAATAATTCATATGTGTGCTATTTCATATATATATATATATATATATATATATATATATATATATATAATGATGTGAAATAAATAAATAAATATATGTGTGTGTCATGGGTTTTGGTAGAGAGTTAATACATGTTCAAGAAACGTGAAAATGAATCCAATTGTTTCATTGTTGTATTTATACATGGACAATTAACATCATTCATAATATATATAGTTGAATTAATTTTCCAATATCATGATTCCAATAATATTATTATATAAATTAAAATAAAGATAATTCATATTTATAATCATGAAATTTCATAACTTCATATATAAATTTAATGACTAAAATTATAAAAACATAATACTTATAAGAAATTTTTAGTTTTAAACTTTCTATACATTAAATCAATATTATGCATCTCACATTAAAAAAATAAATTATAAAACATGTTAAAAAATGTCAAATGCATATGTATCTATATGTATTATCATAGTTTTAATAAAATAAAAAATATAAATATTTTTTCATAAATATTGAAAATTATATATAATATAAATAATGTTAAAAATTATCTTAATTTCAAATCGGTAAAGTATTAACGAAAAACAAATTTATAAAACTATGGTTTTTTTTTTTTCAATTTTGCATTTATAAAAGATTTGTAACTTTGAAATATTTCATCTCTCAATCATTAGAATTAAAATAGATCTCTACTAATATAAAACTCAACAATTTAAATTTATTATTTTTCTAATTTTTAATCAAATTTTCATAAAAAAAAAAAAAAAACATCATCAAAATACTGCATTTACTAACCAATGCAAGCTTTTGCAAGCTTTTTTTCAAAAATAAAAAACTTATTGATTTATATAATGTACCAATACAAATTTATAACCAAATTATAGTGTAGCATGAGTATGACCCTCATACAGAGACAACAAAGATATAAGAAATCGAAGACCATAAAAAATATACTGTCAAAGAATATATGGTCATTTGTGATCAACAGCTTCCATCCATCTATGGAAAATATCCCATCCAACAAAATAAATCAAGCCAGTAGAATATGGTCCCGGACGAATAGAAAGTATCTCCACGAGAAAGAAAAACTGAGAAACAAAATATGTATAGGTGAACCAGAACAGTAGTCGTCAGCTTGCCTCAGGAAGCAGTCCCGAAACAAATAGTGAAATAAACCAGTACATTATAAAAGTCCATAATAGAGCGGATCTAAAGTGAAAAAATCAAAATTGTGAGGTACAAAAAAATAACACCAAAAACCAAAAGGGAGATCTTGCAATATGTGAAAAGATATGGAATCATATAAATACTAAGGAAGATGGATTGTTCCCTATTCACAAACGTTATCAGCCTCACATAATGTGTAATGTAGACTGCCAGAAGACCCCGAAAGTCCTATCTTAGATAAACAATCGGCCTCAGTGTTTTTCTCCAGGAAAATATGCTGGAATGATATGTAGTTGAAGGATTCTCGCATTATATATATCTGTTCTTTTCAGTGTGCAGGGAGAGGAGGAGAAAACAAATTGTTTGTATTCCTGTAATTAATGATGATCTGTGAGTTCTCATATACAGATAGGGTTTCAATATAATTTTTTTTGGAAAACCATAATAATCACTAGAGTGCAATAGAGGTAGTTGTGATCCCCTTCTAAGTACAAATAATATTCTGAGTAATATCAACAATAAATACAACAACATCTTCAAAAATCATCTTATTCTTATTCGTCCAAACATGCCATGTGAAAAAGAGTGGGATAGCCTCAAGAAACTACCCTACGGAGTGTACACACATCGACATGAGAGGAAGACCTGTATGGAATCCGAAATTCTAGTCGATAAATATTGTTTCAAATTTTCACACCCATGTGAATATTTCCTTATGATGCCATACATCAAAGTGGACATCTCCCCTGTCTAGAGTGTCCACGCTGACATAAATTTTCCCTGGAAAATTAAAGTGTATAATAAGTGTGGGTATTTCATTGTTCTCTCTAACCAAATAAAGTTAGAAATAATTAATTCTTACTTGTCTATGGTTGTAATTCTCTATTTGAGGAGTTTGTTCCTACATAATAGGGAGTAGCTAGAATATAGTTTCTCCTAGTTTAGTGTGTGGTTGAGAGAATCTCTCAACCACATTACTGTACGTCCAAGATAGAATTCCTATCTTGAGACTATTGCTTGTATAAATATGTGTGTAATTTCTTTCATTCATAATATAAAATTTGATTAGAGTTTGCAGTGTGATATTTTATCTTGGTATTAGAGCTTGGGCCTCGGCCCCTTGTGAGCTGAGAGAAATAGCAGATAGAGAGTTTTGTTTGTAGTTTATTTTTTCTAATTTTTAATTTTTTTTTTTTTTTATCAAGTCCCACTAACCCCCATATATTCAATAAAGATGTTAACTATCCGGGATTTGCGCATGCGACAAGTGGTGGGTGTTGTTCGGCATAGTAGTCTCAGGCTTTCTTTCTTTTCTAGGGAATTGGATTTTTAGCATTTGAAATTTGGCCAGAATTGTCTTAAAGAAATTATAATTTGGCGGAGGCGTTTCCTTGCTTTTTTTTTTTTTTTTTTTAATTTTGAAGTGATTTGTGGAGGTTACCATTTCTTCTTGGAAGGAATGGCTGGCAATGGAGATGATTCCAATGCCACACTTTAAATATGTTCGACTACAGGACAAAGTTTTTTTTTATGCAGGGATGATGAGATCTCATTGCAGAGGTACTCGATTTAGGTGGTGTAGAAAATGTGACGTTTCTATGAATGTGTAGATTTCCTATAGAGTTGTGCTGTGTATTTTGGATTGTAGTGCGTAGAAGGATCAATCCGGGTGGAGGATTCACTCATATGCAAGACAGTTTTTAGTGTCAGATGAGGTGCGAAATCATGCAGAGTTGTTGGGAGGCTTCCAGCTTTCGTTGTTTGGGATCAATCTGGTTGAAGGTTGAACACACTTCTAGCATGGTTTCGTGGCGCAACAGTGAAGTGAGCCGAGGGTAGTATGGTGCGTTGCCTTGACATAATTATGTTTCTATATTGGGTAAAGATGAAATTGGAAGTTTCAACATATCTCTTTTGATGAAACAAAGTGTCTTCGTGAATTATTCTGCTTTCATGTTGAGAACCGATCAACTTAACATGTAAATGCATTTATGTAAATCTGGTTAAATTAAATGTTGTGACATTTAGTTTGGGAAACTATTGTCACGAGTGCTAGTCTTTGTTGGAATTGCCCGTTCCAACAATAGACAAATTTATTTGCAGGAATGAGTTACTACCAGATATAATGAAGATATGACAATGAAAATTGCATCAAAGAGTAGTGGTTGGAGCTGTATAGATTGTGATGGAAAGTAGCGAACATGAGGCAACATGCTTGGAAGCAGTTACCAAGCCTTGATACTGTGAGCAGGGGAAGTGGCATTATGTTGCCAAGGGATTGGATACTGAAACGCAACGGAGGATTGGACCGTGGAGTCCTGGATTATTGTACTTGAAGGGAAAATTGTGTTCTCTTCGTATGGTTGTGAGTGCCTATGTTTCGGTTTCTTTATCAGTGGACCCCTCACAAGTATCATTGGAATGGTTACTGGTATGCTTGGGAAATAATCATCTATGGGCAGAGATAGAGAAATTAAATTTGAAGAGTTTATTTTGTATTTTATTGGAATCATCTTTAAATATTATTGAGCCTTATTGAGCATAGCTAACTCAATGTAGGTTGAGTTATTTTGTTAGAATTCATGACTCTAACAAATGACAGGATAAGCATGGAGTTCCAAGAATTTATTTGACAAAGATGCCCAAGATGTGAACTATGAAAAGATGAGGTAAAGGATCAACAACAACGTTTATGGTGGACAACAAAGTAGATGTTTGTTTGAGTTAGTGTGGTTTGTGGAATAGACTCCCTAGCATGTTACAAGCAAGTCTAGATGGTTGTTGTAATGGTCATTATGTGTACCCAGAAACTCCAAATGTTGAAGTACGGAATGTAAGCCTCGTAAAGGCATCTGAAAGTTCGTGGTGATCTTAAAACCACTTTGTAATGGTTTGTGATGAGCCAGAAACCACACATGTATCGCCTTTGTGGTTGGTTGGTGGTGAGCCAGAAACCATCTATAGAGCCTTTGTGGCTAGAGGTGCCTTTGTGGCCGCATGTACATGAGTGGCCGCGTGTACATGAGAGTTGTGTGCTCACAGAGCTTTGTGCTCGATTCAGCAGGTGGACTGTAGTAACACTTGGCTTACAGTCTCAGATGATTCATTAATCTATGAGAAGAAGGGGGTTGGCGTGCTTTCACAGCTGACAGTTGTGCTGAGAAGCACAATTGGCGCAACTGTTCAGTACATACTCGTGCCAACGCGCCAAATCACGGGATTGGTGCGGAAACGAACGATAAACCCGTGTCAAGATTTTACCTTGCAAAGTTTTTATTCTGGGCGCGGATTTCTTTGTTCAGGAAGACGCCACCTCACCTTCAAGGGGATCCGTGGGAAGCCTCACCTTCGATGGATGATTTGCGGGAGTTGCAGATCAGAGAAGTTGCGGATCTATTCGGGAGAGGCAAATCAGATCATTTTGATCAGATCAGTTTGTGGCTATATTGGAAAACAACAGATTTTCTCATTGGAGCAAGATTGATTTTGCAGATTGTGTTTTGGAGATTCTGCACATGCAATTCACCCGATGGTGGTGGATTTGTAGGTACATATATGCAGTGATAATGGTCGACATAATCATGTATGCGAAGGACATCCTACAAGACTAGCGGTTGCAGTGGTTGGTACCCATGCATTCCGGTGGATGGTTGCTCTTTTATATGGACATCGACATATTCTTTGTTATGCTTGACCACAACTAGACTTTGTGAATCACTATCATGACAAGTAGTCATTAAGGGGGGGAGTTAGAAATAATTAATTCCTACTTGTCTATGGTTGTAATTCTCCATTTGAGGAGTTTGTTCCTACATAATAGGAAGTAGCTAGAATATAGTTTCTTCTAGTTTAGTGTGTGGTTGAGAGAATTTCTCAACCACATTACTGTACGTCCAAGATAGAATTCCTATCTTGAGACTATTTCTTGTATAAATATGTGTGTAATTTCCTTCATTCATAATATAGAATTTGATTAGAGTTTGCAGTGTGATATTTTATCTAATAAATTGTGTAATAATAGCTTGTAATTTATGTATGATCGCAGCCAATAGAATGAAGAGGTGAGCCCAATATACAACTAATTGTTGTAATACCTCTATGTCAAAATATAGCAACCACCAAGAGTAAGCTAACAAAGACTCCAAACATTAATTTTCCGGCCATATTTGTCAATTAGCCATAGCTAATCCTTAGCTTTGTAATTATATGGCTTGAGATGAAAGCCCATATGTGAACCCACTTCCAAATTGGCTAAATTGAAAATTGAAGACTTTATTTATTTGTATTATAATTTATATTATATGGCAGTAGTCTAGATTGCTTTTTTGCTCTGAAAATTATGGAAATTTTGGTAAAATTTTAAGAAAATTTGGCAGGGATTTTATCAAACTTTAATATTTTGGGTGCCTTGGAGATTTTTGATGGCACTGAATCTATTTCCACCATAAAAATCATGATTTAAACACTGTTACTGTAAGATTTCTTAAATTTTTTTGACTCAAATTTCAGCGAATTTTAACCATCTAGGCAATTCCTCCGTCTCATTAGACAACTCATATCATATGTGCCATGTCACCCAAGAAAAATACTATTTATGATTTTTTTTCCATTCACCAGCATACCAAATGCATTGCCAACTCGACAAAAAATGTTGTGTAGAAATATCCACTGTGAGAGACGTAACATGTCTAGAACAAGAATATCATCAACTAAAAAACTACGACATGCGTCATGATCCAACAAGAATGAATACTGTTTAATCACCAGACTTCTCCTGATGTAATACAATCTTCCTCTTAATGGTTTCCAATTCTTTTAATCTGTGATCCGAATTTCCCCACTGTCCAGCACCTTATATGAATCCTTTATGTCCTTTATGATAGAATTGAGTTCAGAGAGTATCTTGTAAGTGATGCAATGAACTACACGTACATGATAGCGGACGAATTCAAATTTTTGGAAAAGCATTGGGCATACCACTATGCATTTCTATAATTTAAGGGTAATGTTGTAGAGGAAGAATAAAATATAAAAAAAAAATATTTGTTAGCATACACAATTTATATTTGTGCATTAAATATTATATAAATTCAAATATGCATTATTTTATTTATCATTGTATGTTATTTAAATCCAATAATTTATAGTCAATTCTCTACAACATTTAATACCAAGTGCATATTGCTTGCAAACCTGTTTTCCATCCCAGTACGTCTCTGTCAGTAACAGAACAAACCATTGTTTGGGTTTTTGCTCATGGAAAATCGTCTTAACAAATTTCCTAAATAAACCTATGTGACTGCCCACTTATTTTAAAATGTTAAGAAAAAGTGTCATGAGCACCTTCAATAATATGAATTTTATTTAAGATTTAGTCGTTGTATGAGGCGTTGAATCTCTTCCTTCGGTGAGAATCCAGGTATTTGCAAATTCTGAACAGAACGAGCAACATAATTTGTGTTAATTTCGTTTCGATATGTAGGGGAGTTATCTCGAAGCTGAACCACTTCGGTTCAAGTCCTTGGACATTGGGTTTCCATGTGAATACTGAAAAGGCATAAACTTTCTCATTGTTTAACATGGGGTTGTAATTCTGTTTATAATTCCAATGTTTCCTAATGGTTTTGAAAGTGTATGAATCAACCTCAAATTTTAAAAAATATGAAATCTATCACATCGATGAAAAAAAAAGTATTGCAAAATTCTTTTAAAATACAATGTCGGAGACTTTTTATTAATAATCACAAGAAAGCACATACGATGTATGTTTAGTTAATGGGGAATTGAACCATTGTTTTTGTCCAAATTATAATATGAGTTTCAAAGTTATTTTTATTATAATGAAGTATACTTAATTTGACATTATTTTAAAAATTACTAATTTTTCAAGTGTCATGTTTAGATTGATTACTATTGATTTTTCTTTAATAATATGAATCTCTCCTTCTCATTAATGCCTTTCTTTTAGCAATTCTACACACCCAAATGCCATATTCTTTTGTTTTCCACATCTTAAGTAAATGCCTTTAACCTTTTGTTGACCCCATATCTCTAAAAGCTTCATACCTTCTCTATTTATGGTGATGTCGATAGTGCTGGAAATCTGTTAACCAAGGGTTTTATCCAATGTGAAGTCGCAATTAGACCTCACACCATTTGGAGTACGAGACCCATTCGGAATATCGTCCCGATTTCCATGTATCTTAAATATATGCCTTGGCTCTAATTGTCAACAAGAGATGAGTGCAAATGTGCCTTCAAAAAGTAAGGGTGTGTGCCTAGTGACTGTTCGGAAACATGTGTGTCAAAGTTCTTTCACTATAGACGGGGGGAGAAGTGATCCTCTAAGAGAGAGGTAATAGTACCGCCCTAGTAGAGACGCACATGAACATGAAGGGCTTGTACATCATCAAGGAGAATAGTCCACAGAGATGAGACGATTATTGAAACCAATATAACAAGGAAGGTTTTATCTGATATCCAAAAGAATAGTCCACGAGGATGCGACAACAATAATACCAATTACAACAAATTATCGATATGATAAGCATCAAAATAACTGAAATATTTAAACTACTTTAGAACAAATGAAAGAAAACATGAATTATAAACATTCACATAATAATCTTACACCAAATCCTCCCTTGATGAAGTTGATGTCTTATGTAAAAAAAAAAAAAAAAAAACTACAAAAAATTCTAGGGATTGAATCCCTTATTTATCGTGAGCTTGAGTTCCGCCTTTTATTGGATTGTGGTGATGTTCATATAGTAAAAAAGGCTTGATGGAGATTTGATTAGGAACATAAATTCTTCCACAGAAGACCAACTGATCTTAGCTAATAATATCATACTTTGTGGTTTTACCCAATGCCAGAAATTATTTGGTGTGCTTCCAAAAATATCTACAGTTGGGGTCCTTAAGGGAAGTTTTAGTAAGCAGTCCAAACACACCAAACTCGATTTGATGGTATTGGACTTCATAGACAAATCATACCTTCCTACTTAAGGCATCTTCTACCCAACTTTCCTTCCCCTTCAAATTTTTTATCTCAAAATAAAATTCGATCAAGAATGCGGTTCATCTAGCTTGTCTTGCATTCAAAGTTGGTTTATTAAAGAAGCTGGTCAGACTACTGTGATCTGTCAATGACAAAAATATCTTCCCCAACAGGTAATGACACCACATTTTTAAGGTATGAACTACTGTTGTGAGTTCTAAGTTGTAAGGAGAGTACTTCTTTTCATTCCCCTTCAGTTTTTAGGATTAATATGCCACCACCTTATCTTCCTGCATAAGAACCCCTCCCACTCCTTCTTGACATGTGCCAGTACACACAAGAAACTCCTTCTCAGGATCTGCCACTTTTAGAATTGGGGCTGAAGTTAGTAGTTTTTTTAATTTCTCAAAAATTTCTTGGCATTCCGTTGTCCACTTAAATATCCTCCCTTTCTTATGTAGGGAATTTATGGGGTAAGCGATCTTGGAAATATTCTTGATAAATTGACGGTAGTAACCCAATAATCCCATGAAATATCGTATTATCTACAATGTTTTTAGAAACATCCCATTCCATAATTCTTCGAATCTTTTCAGGGTCAACAGCTATTCCTTCGCTTGATATCACATGACCCAAATATTGGATTCAGTCTTTAAAAAATTCACACTTGTTTTACTTTATGTACATCTAATTTTCCCATAGTGTTTGCAGTACTATCCTGAGTTGTTTTGCATGATCTTCTTGGTTCTTAGAGTAAATTAATATATCGTCAATGAAAATTAGTACAAACTTATCCAGGTATGGCTAAAAAATGTCATGCATCACGCTCATGAAAGTGGCAATAGTGTTGGTGAGGCCAAAGGGCAACACCACGAACTCGTAATGAACATAAGGAGTTTAGAAGGCTGTATTACAAATATATTCCTATTTAATCCAATTTTGATATTGATTTTTGAAAGCACAGTAACTCCATGGACTTGGTCAAACAAGTCATCAATTCATGGTAGTAGGTCTTTTTTTTTGATAGTTAGCTTGTTCAACTGTTGGTAGTCAGTGAATAGGCGCATGGTTCCATCCTTTTTACATACAAAAAACACTGGCCCCCCCCAAGGGGACACATTGTCAACTGCATCTTGAGCTAAGTTACTTCTGGCACACTCATACGGTAAGGTGTCCTTGATATAGGAGCTTCTCCTGGAATAAGCTCTATCATGAAGTCAATATCCTGCTTGGGTGTCAAGCCAAGAATTGACTTGGGAAACACATCAACAAAGTCTTGAATAATTGGCATATTTTCAAGTGAAGTTATCTTGTCTTTTGAGTTTGTATACCCTACTTGAGAAACATATTTCTAGAAACATTTTCATATATACTTTCCTACTTGATTGGAAGTAATGGGTCTCAATTTAATATCTTTTTTAATACCATGTAACTCTCGCCTTACTCCCTCATTAGTAAGGAAGTTGACATTATTTTCCTTACATTCCACCACCGACCAATGGATTTCTAGCTAGTCCATTCCAATCAATGCATCATATGAACCCAGGGGAAGCATCTTTAGATTCACATGAATGTGTTGTCCTGATATTTCAATAGGGAAATTTTTTGTTTTCGCAGTTACCCGCTGCTTGGCACTAGTGGAAAATTGTACAAGCTAAGGTGTCTGGAATTTAAGACTTTATAAATGACATAATTCTACAACTTTGGGGCTAATATAACTCAAGCTAGCACCTGGATCAATTAAAACAAAGGCATGCTAGTTAGCAATTTTACCTTCACATTATATCATCGAGGGCTAGTACCCCACTTGTTGGTCTTCCAAAGTTGCATTGATTCGAGGTATTCTCCTTGCTACATCACCCACTGTCGAAGCATATTGAATATTGGCTTCCTGTTTAGTCCTTTCTTTGTGTGGAAAATTTTGGTAGTAATGGGCTTCAACACAACCCCAACACTGTAAGGTGGGTTTTTACAATGAGATAGGCTCTCGTTTTCTGGTTGCTTGAGTTATTTGAGCCCCTGATTGTATTTTGGTTTTGACTGTGATTTTTCCATCACTCTTTTTGTTGAATTTCTCTGAAAATTTTTAGGAGCAAGCTTCGTATTCTTGAAATTTTGAAAACTCTTGGATGTTTTCTTCTGGTTACAGCCCTTGTTAAAATAATTTTCTTGGTTTGTTGGTAGCACATATGTGCCTTTTTTATCACTTCATCCATTGTTTTAGGACCACCAAATTCAATTCTCTCTTTCATATAAGTAGGTAAACTACTTAAAAATCACTGCACTTTCACCTTCTCTTCAGATAAGTAGGACACATACCTTAATAAAGTTGTAAATTTAGTAATGAACTCGTCTATGATTAGCTTCCCTAGTCACATATCATTGAAATATTTGGATTTTTTATCATAAAAACGGTCCTTCAAAAATGTACTCTTGAAGTGCCTCTGAAAGTATTCCCAATTCACTTTCTATTCATCAATTTTCTGCATTGGTTTAATCTCCTCCCACCAGAGGCTGAACTTTCCCCATAGATGTTAGATAGCCAATCTCACCTTGAGATTGTTATTATAATTGTTCACTTGAATTTATTTTTAATTTCAATGAGCCACACATCAATTGCCTCTTCCTTCTCTCCAATATATGTTGGTTGCTTGATTCTATGAAATTATCCTAGTAGTTCTATTTTTTTCTTCTTTGTCATCGCTTGGTCATTCCCATTGTCAAACTCCTCCTCATGTGCAATGCTCTGTCTCTCATGGCGTTGACTTCTATGAGTATGGCTATCCTCCTAATCATCACCATTTCATTGTTGTTCTCTTTCATATTGTGTCTCATGATCCGGATTTGACTGATAAGCTATTTTATTTTGTCTATCAGAGAGCCTTTTTAAAATTTTCTCCTACTCTTGAATCAGTCTTACATTGTCTTCCTCATTTGTGCCATTTCATTCTATAGTTGTTGCACAGTTTCCAATAGTTGTCTAGTTCGTTTTTGTTGTTCCTCCAATAGTCTATTGGTGTGGTACTGTCAGTTCACATCCAGTTGTACAGTACCCACATATCTAGGTTAGTTCCTCCATAAGATGCTTCTGGTCTCCCCAATGATCTGGATCCTCTCTGCATCCTTTTCATAGCTTTGCTTCAATCTCTGTTTTCACCACATCATTGCACTTTCAGTTCTCATAAAGTCACCGTGTTTGGAATGTGGCCCAAATACCACTTGTAACATGAAAAAACAACACCTTATTTATAACCAAAAAAAAAAATTTGTTCTAGTACATGCCTCAATTTAACAATTCAATACCCCACATACAAATAGATTCATAAACAGAGCATAATAACCTCCCAGTCAAACAACATATGTCACCAAACAAGAAAAATGATTAATTTATAATCTCTTAATTATCATAAAGTATACAACATACAAGGTTAATGGTTACATTTATTTTGGCACGTAGTTTGAAGTTGTCATACCTGCACTTTAATATTTAGATTATAGTCTCATGACACATTGAATATTATTAATTTGATTAAACAATAAGTCTCTCAGATATCCCAACCACCTGATCCATGAGACCGTCTATCTGTTGGTGTTCGAACTCTTTTGGATGGGAATCGGTTGCTAACAAGCTTGCCTTAGAACCTTCCCGAAGTTCTTCATTGGAAGTTGGAAGTGGCAGCTATGAAAGGGTGGTATTTCTGTCACCATTAATTCATTGATCGATGATTAGAGGGCTCGAGATTTGTCAACTATGTTTAGGGTAACTAACCTTAACCCCCTCCTCACCATTTTTCCGTATTCTACTAATGTGGAGGCACTATTAGGCTCTGAAATTTCCTCATCCACCATTGGCGCCGCTACCTCTGTTTAGTTAATTATAAATTTAGGTAGTTTCAGTGCTTTGTGTTCCTTATTACATGGTATCAATAACATGGAAGGGTTTTTAGTTTTAACCCCAAGCGTTTGTGCTTGTAGGTATTTCAATTGTTGTAGTCAAAGGTTTATTAAGCTAGAGGAATGGAGATGTGCCTCCGACACAAACTCTACATGTGAAAGGTAAAACCCTACCCTTGCTTCCTCTTGTGGAGAATTTTCCTTTTCACGGTCTTTAAATGTCTCACGATACATACCATTCCTTCCCTTTTTGGTTTCTAGAATACATGGTATTGGCAATCTTGATAAAGGTTGAGCTCCACCAGGCTCGAAGAGCAGGGTTGCCACATGACAAGTAGTTCCTTGCTCAAACCTCCAGTGAGAGACCCTATCTTAATTATAGGTGCTACTGGCTTGTTTGCGTAATGGGAAAATGAATTATTCCATCATTATGTGACAAGTTCCAATCTGCCCGAGTTCTATATGGATTCTAAAGGACTCTCGGTCCTTACCTCTGAGGATGTTATTAAGACAATTTTTAATTAATACTTGTTGTTTTTGAGGCATTGTGACCTATCAGGAGTTGAATTTACTGTAATGTCACAATATATATTTATTTCAGTGTGTAAATACCATCATGAGGGTTTCTTGGGTTTATGTTGAGAATGTCTGTTATTAATGCTAGAATTATCATGGTTTCTCTGAAGCCCTTTTGATATTTTATATGGGATTTTGGTGGCTGTGAGGGTTACGGTCCTTGCGTCGGAAAGAATCCTTCTGAACTATGGTAATTTCTAATGGTTATGAACTCAACTGTAAACATCACTTTTTTTTAATTAATTTTTGGTTCTTACGGTATGTATGAGAATATAAATTCGGTATTTGTTGAGACATCTCGGCTCCATTTTGTGTAAAAATAATAGCTCCTAAATCATCTAGATATTCCTATCATTTTGGTTTTAATTGCATGATAGCACACAAGAATTTCTCACGCTGTGAGTTTTTCACTTACTATATATCTCCTTGATCTGATTTGTGATATTATTAAATTTTGAATACTCTATTTACTTCTTCCTCCATGATTATAAATGTTGATGAATACCGTTTTTCTAGCTCCATATTTTGATTTCAAAATTAATTTGCATCCCTACTAATAATGCCTCCCGGGTATAAGTTGTATGTAAAATTTTGAAATGGTTAAGTGAGAAGGAATTTGCAGCCTCCGGATTCAGTTCACGGGTGAGGCTAAACTGTATATCTGCTTTTATGAGAGTTCCAGAGGAAGATTCCGATCTTACCATGCTTCTATGCTGAAATACACATTCTGGTTGAAAACAATATTTATATACATATCTTTCATGTGGGTTTTGACACGCGATAACCATCCTTCATGTTAAAAATGTTTACAGGACTTATTTAATATATTGTACAATGTACTTACAGATTAGTCATATAGTATTGTTTCGCACCATGCAAACAACAAATTTTTCTTAAACAGGAAATTCCTCATATTCTGTTTAATTTTTAATTCAATCTCGGTTAAATTTTCCCTTTTCTATACTATGCTAACTACGCGCAATTTATGCACTGCCATACAAAATATGAGATACTTAGAATCACTAATCTGTAACATAACATATTTTACCTTTTATGCCTTATCATTCAAACTTTATTATTCAAAACCACCAAACTTTAAAATAACATAAATTACATTTAATACTTATTGGTTTAGAGAAACAACCTGAATAAACTTGATTAGTGGTCCTATTCTCCCCACCGAGCTACGGCTCCTCCTAGAAAGTTACTGCTATTCACAGGTTATCTATTGAAAGCTTCGAAACATCAGTCCAACCTTATAATCATTCACATTTAGGGTCTTCACTTCCTCATAACCAGCTCAGGAGTTTTCCCCACAGGCATCGTCTTACCATATACAAATACTTTCCTTCTTCCCTAGTCTCTTACATACCTTCGTTGGGTCCTTTCTCCAAATTTCCTATAAATCTGAGGAGGGTGGCTGTAACTGTTCAAAAAATGCCTCAAATGTCCATGGCTGAGTTTGTTAATATTTGTCGAAAAAGATTTCAGTGTGAGTATGAACTTTGATTGATTTTTAGGTTTGATTGTGATCAAGTTTGAAAAGTAAATAAAAGCTAATACAATAAAAGTTACTTCAATAATATTTTAAACATTTAGTAAATCCTTAAACAGAATGAGGGTTACAAAGGAGCTTTTTCAAGTGGAAAATAATATTCGTGGGAAATAATTTTAGTGTTTTTAAGTTTGATTTTGATTGCTCTTGCATTTTATTTTTTTCTATATTTTTGTTTTTACCTTTTCATCTACTTGGACTCCATAGAAGCAATTAATGAATTACCTTTACCACCAAACTAGAATGATTTAATTTCCGCCTCACGGGAAACCTTTCCCACTCTGAAACAAAATACTTTCAAGAATCTATTTATAGATGTGTAAAAACCCAACCTATATCCATCTTAACACAGGATCTCAAAGATGGATCAAATATCTAAAGATGTAAACCTTTCCTCAAATTTTTTATTCAAAAAAGAGATTTGCAGGTTTTGATAGATCTGGAGTTAAGAAGAATCAAGGCTAGTCAAGATGAATCTAGGTTGGTCTTCGATATTATGAAAAAGAAGAGTAATGTAAAATCAAGTAACATAATCTTATATCATAATAAATTATTTCAATGTTCAAAGAAAATGAGTAGTTGAAAGTAAAAAATATTCAATTTTGCTTTTGAATAAAAAGATGTTAATTCATTTAATTGTTAATATAAAAGTAATGTATGGCTTTTAAAAATATTATTAATAAAAAATTCAAAATTATTTATAAAGAAAATATTTCAATATGCAAGATTGAGTAATATTGAAAAGTATTTGAAAATATATTAATTAAAAATAAAAATAAAAAATATTTTAATGTGTACAACTCATAAATAGAATATTTCAATGCTCATGTTAAGTAAAATATTTTAATGCTAGAGTATGTATATATGATATGTCATTTTAAAAGAATATGAATATATTATATAAAGTAATTGAAAAAAATAAAATGTTGAGCCTATTTATGCATTAAAAAATGCAAGTAATAAAAAAATATATAATAATAATAATAATAATAATTCATATTTGTGCTTTGCCCCCAGGGGCATGGTCTAGTGGTCAGCAGACTCACTGTTAAGGCATTCATGCTATTAAGCAGGGCATGAGTTCATGTCTCGTCTTATCTAGGTGGGTGGTTCAGTGAGAGGTTATAGTGGTAGCCAAGGGGTTGGTCAAAGAATATATAGTCATGTGTGATCAACAACTTCCATCCATGTATGGAAAATACCCCATCCAAAAAAATAAATCAAGCTAGTGGAATATGGTCCCGGATGAATAGAAAGTATCTCCATGAGAAAGAAAAATAGAGAAACAAAATATGTACAGGTGAACCAGAACAATAGTCATCACCTTGCCTCAGGAAGCAGTCCCAAAACAAATAGTGAAATAAACCAGTAAATTATAAAAGTCCATAATAGAGCGGATCTAAAGTGAAAACATCAAAACTGTGAGGTACAAAAAATAACACCAAAAACCAAAAGGGAGATCCTACAATATGTGAAAAGATATGGAAACATATAGATACTAAGGAAGATTGATTGTTCCCTATGCAAAAACGTTATCAGCCTCATATAATGTGTAATGTAGACTGCCAAAAGACCCCAAAAGTCCTATCTTAGATAAACTATTAGCCTCAGTGTTTTTCTCCACGAAAATATGTTGGAATGCTATATAGTTGAATGATTCCCACATTATATATATCCGTTATTTCCAGTGTGCGTTTTTCTCCAAGAAAATATGCTGGAATGATATATAGTTGAAGGATTCTCGCATTATATATATTCGTTCTTTCCAGTGTGCAAGGAGAGGAGGAGAAAAACAATTGTTTGTATTCATGTTGTAATTAATGATGATCTGTGAGTTCCCATATATAGATAGGGTTTCAATATAATTTTTTTGGGAAAACCATAATAGTCACTATAGTTCAATCACCTAGGCACGGGTGTTAGTGCCATTTCTACTATTCCAATAGAGTTTGTAATGAAATTTATGATCCATTTTGAGGCACGTCTCACGTCCACATTGGTAATGTTGTGTCGCAAAAAACCAAGCTAGATTTGACATAGGTTATGATAATAGACAAGATGGAAATATCCTGAGGAGGTGGAGAGGTAGTTGTGATCCCTTTCTAGGTTCTAATAATATTATGAGTAATATGAACAATAAATACAACAATATATTCAAAAATCATCTTATTCTTATTTCTCTAGACATGCCAAGTGAAAGAGAGTGGGATAGCCTCAAGAAGCTACCTGGGGGAGTGTACACACATCAACATGAGAGGAAGACCTGTATGGAATCTGAAATTCTAGAAAAATACTATTTCAAATTTTCACATCCATAAGGAAATAGGTGAATATTTCCTTATGACGCCATACATCAAAGTGGGCATCTCCCCTGTCTAGAGTGTCCATGCTTACATAAATTGTCCTAGGTTAGGATTTTATTTTTCCAAAAAACCTAGTTGAGGATAATGATTTTATATGAGTATTAGGTGTTTGGATTATAGGAAAAATATGTTAGGTAAATTTGACTCGGGATAGAGTCAATTTTGACTAGGGTAAATAGTAGTGGTTTTGGGGCACATGGTATTGCACACCCATGGTTTTTCAGCCCGTGGTATTACATGTATTGGAGCCTATAAAAGGCTAGGAATAGTTCATTGTAATGTAGGCCTAGAGGTGAGCAGTGAAGGCTCAGTTGGCCGAATTGGCGAGGGTTTTGGCCAATGCTTAATGAAATTTCATTGGTTGGGTTTTGCCCCGAATTTGGGGTTTTCTTGATAAACATCTGTGATTATGTTTATGATTTGTTGTTGGTTTTTTATGTTTATTCCTCTATGTAAATTTTTTATTATTTCTGTTGTAAATTCTAACAAAATATACCTGTAAGTGTCTTCATTCTTAGCTAAGTTGTTACAGTTTGAGCTAAGTTGTTGAGAATTGTCTCCCCAAGTAAATCTTCCCTCTCAATCCCATGTAATACTGCACACCGCAGCTTGTACCTGAAGTCTTCCCATTCAATTGCAGGCACACCTAGCATTCCCAAATCTTCAGCATCCATCTAAATCGGTGAATCACATTAGGGGAATTTTGAGGTCTAAAATGGGCCTCCTACGGAAATAATAAAAGAATAGCTAAACCAATAAAATAATATTTATGAATTTTCAATTCACTTTTTGCACCACAATCCATGTAACCATAGTTAAATTCAATTCAAAAGTTGTACCACTAACGATTTATCAAAAGCAAAGAGGAGGGCGGAATGGGTTTTTAAATTAAAAAAGTTGTACAAGAAAATAGCAATTGATAACTTAAATTTAAGTTAATTTTTTTGTATTTTTTTCTTAAGTTTATAATATGTAACTATATTAGAATTGTTTAACAAAAACATTCTCCAATGTCATTAGAACCGCATGGTGGAATATTAAATACTAAATTGATTACATTATATTTTAAAGTAATCTAACTAATAGATGAGATGATATTTTAATTTACAAAAATTGAATGTCTCAAGGATCCATTTATACATAGAGTGGTTCTAAACTTCTAATAGTTAAGAATGCATGCCTTCTTGTAAAAGATTAAAAGTTAAAATTCAAAAAGGTAGAAAATAGACATCTAGGAATCAAATCACTAGGCAAAGACATCGAATTCATATTTAAGTATAGCTTCCTTCATAAATCATACATTGCAATAAAAAATAAGCTTTATCATAGCTATATAGCAACAACATGTGGGATTCAACTAATATAATTATCCCAACTTGCAAAAGACAAATTGAAATTTAGTTAGAGTGTAATGGTAAAAAACCCAACTTGGAGAAAGATTCGTGGAAATTCAATTACAATATAATAGAAAAATGTGAAGTAAATATGGTTAAAATAAATATGTGAATTAAATATTTATTCATTACTTTATAGTTTAAATATTACTTTATATATTAAATATTAATTAAATATGTGAGCTTACTATTTTTTTTTACACAACTCTTACTAGTGACATGTGAGTTCAAATTGGGCAACTTAGAAGTTTATAGTTACTTTCTATAAAGAAAAATAATCTTTTTGGAAAGATCTCTAATTCTATTAAAAAAAATAAGTTACTAGGGAAAATTCCTAAAAATTTAAGAAAATATGTGAACTTTCTATTTTTTTTTACATACATGTCTCACTAATAACATGTGTCATTACCAAAATGAATTGATTGACAAAAAAAAGCAAGTGTATTTTCATAATGGTTTCACACAATCACCATTTATAAAGCACACATTAAAATTATTTAGAGCTTAAGACTATAAAGAAAAATAAAATAACCTAACAAAATAGTTAAGCATATACTAGTGGAACCATTCGTATAATTCATTAATAGCATGAACTAAATTAAATAAAATAACCTAACAAAACAGTTAAGCAAATACAAGTGGGACCATTCGTATAATTCATTAATAGCATGAACTGATTTCTTTATTTCAAGCAGAAATTTTTGTACTTGGAGAAACATTCCATGGTCTCTCATTTCTGCGAAAGGTGGCGGACAGTCGAACAGTTTTGCGATCAGCGCTCAAATACCAGGGGATTGGTAGTATGATGGGTCATAGATTTTGTTGCCGCATTCGCATTTCCACACAATTGGATCGTCTCCACCTATTGGAGTGCCGGGGCATTGCAGTTGTGGAGTGACGGTGCACTGCACAAGCGTACATGGATTGCACCCCTCGCATTTATTATAACATGACGGCGGCCCAGAGCCAATAGTGGGCAATGCAACTTCGCTTCTACGCTCTCCCATCCCCTTCACCTGCCAACAACAGTTTTTATCATTCAAGTGTGCACCAATATCTTCAATCCAATATTATTTTATCTGAAATATTACAGAAAACATGGATTCAGAAACAAATGATTACAAAGAAAGCAGAGCCAAAATGTTCTGACGAATAGGGGGTTTGTTCATCACTAATTTCTCTCCCAGCGATCCCTCATTATCAGCGAAATAAAAGGGTTATTGTATCATATTAGTTCTTTTGCGGGCATGTGAGAAAATATTCTCTGCAAAACATATTGAATACCCAATGAATTCATGCAAATTACGCACCCCCAAAGCTCAATAGGCCTAAAGCAAAAAAACAGAGTCTTCATCATGGAATAACGTGAAAATGCAGCTTCCATAAGCGTGTTTTTCTATATCCCAGTAGAAATCTCTTTGAATAACCTACTTTCCCCAGTCTCTTTAACGTATGCTCGCCAGCATAATTTCTTCGAATAAGGTCGTATCCTCCACATATGGTATATATCGAATATGAAGAGCTACGATGCAAATAAAAGAAAGCACAAGGCAAGAGTAAAGCATTAGCAAATAAAGCATATTACCAATAATGCATAAATCATATTACCCAAATTAGAAATGGAAACTCAGTGTCATTTTTGGTAAAAAGTTATCATGTTATGCTTTTTTTTAACTTTATATATATATGATGAAGGTATATTTCTTTGTTTTTTTGAACGGTTATCTTTTATGATTTTTATGATAAAGGTATAGTATTATTTTTGTTAAACACCATGTTAAGACACACATGGTGTATGAGGAAAATAAACACACACACAAGAGACTCAACACAATGAAGGATAAGCGTGAGGTTTTATTTTTTTTTCCATTATACAAAGATGTACTTTTATAGTACAATGGTGTGACTCTTGGTTTCATATTCCAAGGTCACTTGGACTCCATTGTGACTTTTCGCATTCCACACCTACCCATGTATGATTAGGTGTTCCAACATCCCCCCTTAATCTGAAGGGTTATGTGTGAGTCCAAGAAAAGAGTTGTAATACAAATCTGCAAAGTATACATGGCAACACTTGGGCCGAATCAACTCTCTGAAATGTTGGAAAAAAGAGGTGGTTTTAGGATGACCATAGACACTGGAACGCAATACTTGTTGCAGTTCTCGGAACTCTTCCAAAACTGGCAAGAAACTGAAGGCTTCTGCTAGAGGAATTGTCGCTCATAAAAAGGGGAGACCTTCAACCTAAAAGAACTGACATCTACTACTGACGGTGGTTTACCTAAATCTCCATGACCAAAGATGATTGTACTCGGTTATCCTGGCAAAGAAATGATATCTTTTATGTTATCCACCAACCAAAGATTTGGGTTTTGAGTTATCCTGGCAAGAAGATGATGGTTTAAGGTTATCCACCAACCGAAGGCATGCTCATGGGCATCCGTGTCTTTGGCTACATCTCTGAATCTGGAAAGACGAATTGTGGCTCAGGCTCGCTTGAACTGTTGTGTCTCTGGCTACAACTCTAAACATGGAATGAGAGATTGTGGCACAGGCTTGCTTGATCTGTCGTCGAAGCTTGTACATGACCACCATTTTCCCCCCTGTCAAGGACAAGGTGAGATGATGGCAAAAACTCAACTGCAAGTTTGCTCAATATCCCGAGAACAAGATCTGACATGTGTCTTAAACATCTTCTTGGCTGCTAATGCCCATTACCAAGAAGCGATCCATTCAAGATGAATCTTGGTTCTTGCAGGAGGCTTTTTTCTGAAGCATCTGTCTGAAGAATGGTTGTGCCGACCACAGTGCTTGCATGGATGAAGATAAAAACAATGATCTTTCATATGGCCAACTCGATCACAATGTTGGCATTTTACAATCTGTTGTGGTTGTGGAAGTGGAGCAGGATCTGGAATAGCTGCAGGTGAACTCTCATACAGGAATCCGGCACTCTGAAATATGATGGGCTTGGTGTAGTCTGGAATATGAAAGGACACATCCTTGTCATATCCAAGACCAGTTCGGTGCTTGTTGTGGACAAGCTCTTCCCAAGGTCTGATGATGGGCTTGAGAAGTGCAGGTTGAACTGCTGCATCTGCATGTACATCTGCTCTTGTGCAATGAACTGAATGGGAATCGACTTCAACTTTACTGACTTGCTGCTGATGGGAGTCTTTCACAATGTTCTGAACAGAAACAGGTTCAGAATGGTGACTCTTTTGCTGAAGTTCATCTTGTTGGAGCTGAGATTCCAACTGTAAAAACTCAATCTTCTCATGTGCATCTTGTAAACAACTGTGAATTTTACAAAGAGCATCCTTGCTCATTTTTATCATGTCATCAACATTGGAATGAATGAGGTTATTCAACAACACTAATACCTCATTGATTTTGGCCATTTCAACAACTTAGGCTCAAAAATGAAAGGGTGTCGGCTTCAACCGAAAATGCACCCGTTTACAATGTGATGCAACAAGAAATACAAATGACTCAAGAGGACTTCCAACTATGGAAAGTACAAAATCTGCTCCTCAAATGATGGAGGGCAATCAACAATGACTTACATCAACAACTCAACTTCACTGATTCCAACTATGAATGAAGAGGCAAATTCACTCACAATGTGAGTTCAATACAAAATCTCTGCAAAATATGTGCGGCTAGAAAACACTATGAAAGAAGCCTTTAAAGCATTTGAAATTTTTTTCCTGTTTATTCCAAATGATGGTAAACTTGTCTTCAAATGTGAAATTCTTCAAAAAAAATCATCCTTCAAATAAATGCCACAAATCACAATGTAAATCTACAAATTTCAATCCATGTGCTCCTCATATGCCATTTTCCATTTTTTTTTTTCGTTGTTCATAACTCTCTCCTTTCTCTCTCTCTCTGCTGTTTTTTTTTTTTTTTAATTAAAAATTAAATAAAAAAATGGGAATAATTAAAAATGAGGGGAATTAAAAGGGAAATAAATTTTAATGGGGGAGGAGGGGATATTAAAAGATTAAAATGGGAAGGGGATTTATTAAAAAATGGGAATCAAATTAAATAAAGGAATTAATTGAAATCGGAATTAAAATGGGGAAGGGGATTAATTAAAATGGGAATAATTAAAAATGTGGGGGAATGGGATTAATAAAAAGGAATTTTAAAAATTAAAAAAGGGAGGGGTTTAGCTTTAAAAAGGAGGGGAGGAAATTATATTAAAATAAATTTAAAAAGAGAGGGAAGTATTAAAATGGGAAAAGAGCTTTTTAATATAATATGAGGGGGGAGGTATTTAATATAATATGAGCGGATGAGAGATATGTGAGGGAGGGTCGAAGGTGAAAGGGTTAGGGACGTGGGGAAGGCCGAAAGGCCGTGAGGGAGATGTGAGGAGGGGCGGCCAAGGAGTGGAGTTTAACGTAGGTGGAGTGCCTGTTGGGAAGGCTGAAGGCCGTGGAGAGGGTGTGTGAGGGGACCGCAAAGGAGGGAGATATTATATGGGGATTGAGCGCAGAGTTTGGGTTGTCGGCGTGAGAGGTGTAGCTTAGGGATGGGTAACGCTGCGTGTGAGGGGAGTCCACGGGTAGAGTGGGAGCAGTGTCTGCCGTAGGGAGCCGTGGGTGAGAGCAGAGTAGTAGGGGAGCCGTAGATCTGGAGTGTGAGGTTGTGAGGCCGAGGGGAGAGTTTTAATGTGAGCGAGAGATGCGTTGAGAAAGGGAGAGCGTAGCTTAAGGGAGCGGAGGGCGTTGTGAGTTAATACCGTGAGGTGGGTATAGGTCGATTTTTGGAAGTGCGTGTGCAGGGAGCTGTATATTAAATGAATTTGCAGAGTGAGGGGGGTGTAAAAGCCGTGAAGGGGTTGCAAAGATTTTTTTTTTTTTTTTTTTTTTTTTTTTAATTTTTTAAATCAAAACAACAAAGAAGAACAGAGAATCTACATTTTCTTCCAGCAGCAGAATTTTCTTCCTTTCAAATATATAGCAGAATGGACAAAGTGCAGAAATGAGGGCAACAATAGAATTTTTCCAGCAGCAGAGAAACCCAGAATTGCAGAATTTTCCAGATTATTTCAACAGTAAAACCCAGAAATCTTTCTCAGGAAATGTGGCATAATTTCTCCAGTAAAAAACTCACAAATTTTTCTAATAAAAGCCAGAAACTTCTTCAGAAACCCTCTTTAAACTATTTTCCAGCAGCTCAAAATGGTGCAGAATTTAAAATGCAGAGATTTTTCAATGGAAAAATAAGCAGTGAGAAAACCTTCAAATGCACAAGGCTGTGTCTCCAAACTAATTTCTGAATGTTGCCAAGGATTTGAACGCTGCTCTTTCTCAAAACCAATGCTGTTTTTATTCAAAACACCATTCCGAATCCAGCAAAATGTCTGCTGCAAAAACTCTCTAAATGCTGCAAAAATGCAGATATGCACAGGCCATAAACACAAATGGCTCACTCAATTTGGAGCAGGGCCAGCAATCGCCCGCTCTGATACCATGTTAAACACCATGTTAAAGCACACACATGGTGTATGAGGAAGATGAACACACACACAAGACACTCAACACACAATGAAGGATAAGCGTGAGGCTTTCTTATTTTTCCATTATACATGATGTACATTTATAGTACAATGGTGTGACTCTTGGTTTCATATTCCAAGGTCACTTGGACTCCATTGTGACTTTTCGCATTACACACCTACCCATAGAGGATTAGGTGTTCAACAATTTTATTTTTGGAACTATTATATTTTATGATTTTTATGATCAAGTAATTCAAAAAAATGAGTTATGAGGGAAAATTCCTAAAAATTTAGAGAAATATGTGAACTTGCTACTTTTTTGGGCACGTCTTACTAGTGACATGTGTCATTATCAAAATGAATTGGTTGACGAAAAAACAACTGTATTACAAAAGAGAAGGCCTATCGGCCTAAAAATAAAATTAATAAAAAAGTTGTATTGATGTGACTATAAATAAGAATGAGTTTTTCAAGAAAAAATCATTATCATTGAAAAACTAATGCATTTGTCCTTTGTACTTAAATAACTTAAAATAAAATATAAATATAAATTTATAAATTCTTAATTATATTATATGCTATTAATTAAAATTTATATTATTTAAATTGTATAATAACATGTAATTAATATACTATATAAAAATAAAATAAAATAAAATAATATAATAAATGTATAGGGATATGCATTGTTTCTTTCAAGAAATTTGAAATAACAATATTATATTTTATTCAAAAAGTGTGAAATGACATTTATTATGAGTACTTTACTTTGAATTTAAAAGTACTTAGAGCACTACTATGGTTAACCATGAGTTTTTATCCACCATTGAAAATGTGACAAGTAAGTACCTTAACTCAAGAAATGTCATCTCAACCATTATGGATGATGTCGTCCCCTAAAATGTGATTGGTTTTCATAAAGTGAATTTTGATTGTACATTTTCTTTAGGAGGCCTATTTTAGACCTCAAAATTCCCCTAATGTCACGCCAATTTTTTACAGCCTATAAAAGTAGAAAAATGCCTCCAGAGTAAAGTCTATATATAAAGGGTTTGCAAAAAATAAAATCCCCCTCCACACCCTGAATGATAACGAATCTGATATAGATTTTGTGACCTCCACCAAAAGACAAGTTAAGTCTTTGAGAAATAATAACCAGACCTTTTTGAACTACCCCATATAGATGATCCCCGAGAATTACCAAGAGAGCCCCGCCTAACCCAGTCCTCGAGATTTTTACCCTTTAAATACGTGCAATCTATAATTTCCTTCCAAGTAACTTGTTTTAAGAGGTCGAGCTAGAGTGATTTAAAAAAGAATGGCCACCCAAATATTTTGATATCCATAAGACCCCAGCGTCCCAAATTCCTTTTGCACAGTAATTCTCGCCCAAAACAAGAAATGCTATTTCATCTTGTTTTCCTTGACCAAATAAAGTGTGTAATAATCGCTTGTAATTTATGTATGATGGCAGCCGATAGAATGAAGAGGTGAGCCCAATATACAACTAATTGTTGTTGTAATACCCTTATGTAAAAATATAGCTACCACCAATAGTAAGCTAACAAAGAGGAAAACATTAATTTTCCAGCCATATTTGTCAATTAGCCATAGCCAATCCTCAACTTTGTAATTATATGGCTTGAGATGAAAGCCCAAATATGTGAACCCACTTTCAAATTAGCTAAATTGAAAATTGAAGACTTCACTAACTTGTATTATAACTTATATTATATGGCAATAATCTAACTAGGCCCATTTTTTTACCTTTGAAAAATTACGATTGCAACGGTATTTAAGAAAATTCGGCAAGGGTTTTTGTAAATCCACATTATAACTATCAAAATTTAATATTTTGGGTGCCTTAGAGGTTTTTGATGGTACTGAATCTATTTCCACCATCAAAATCATGATTCAAACACTATTACTATAATATTTCTTAAAATTTTTGGCTGGAATTCCCGCCAATTTTAACTGTGCAAGCAATTCCTCCGTCTCTTACATAACTCCTATCATATGTGCCATGTCACTGAAGGAAAATAATATTTGTGATTTTTTCCCATTCACCAGCATACCAAATGCATTGCCAACTCGACAAATAATGTTGTGTAGAAATAGCCAGTGTGGGAGACGTAACATGTCTAAAACAAAACAAGAATATCATCAACCAAAAAACTATGACATGTGTCATGATCCGAGAAGAATGAATAGCTAATTTATGGAAATATTTGGTATTTCGATCACCCTCCTGCAGCCATACTGCGCACTCTTTAATCACTAGGTCTTCTCGTGATGTAATACAATCTTCCTCTTAATGGTTTCCAATTCTTTTAGTATGTGAGATGAATATACTCCATTGTCCAGCAAATTATATGAATCCTTTATGTCCTTTATGATAGAATTGAGTTCAAAGAGCATCTTGTAAGTGATGCAATGAACTACACGTACATGATAGCAGACAAGTTAAAATTTTTGGAAAAGCATTGGGCATACCACTATGCATTTCTATAATTAAAGGGTAATGTTGTAAAGGAAGAATAAAATATATAAAAAATATTTGTTTGAGTAAATAAATTAGCATACACAATTTATATTTTTGCATTAAATATTATATAAATTCAAATATACATTATTTTATTTATCATTGTATATTATTTAAATCCAATAATATATAGTCAATTCTCTACAACATTTCTTACCAAGTGCATATTGTTTGCAAACCTGTTTGCCATCCCAATACGTCACTGTAAGTAACAAAACAAACCATTGTTTGGGTTTTTGCTTATGGAACATCATCTTAACAAACTTATGTGACTGCCAAATTATTTTAAAATGTTAAGAAAAAGTCTCCTCAGCACCTTCAATAATATGAAGGTTATGAGGAAAAAAATATTAAAAATTAGTCTTGTCGTCATCTATCACATCTACAAGATTTTCAATCTAGCAGTTAAGCAAGGGTTCCCTAAACCATGGAATCAGAGCCTCATTCTTCCTATTTTTAAAAGTGGTAATACAAATAACCCCTCTAATTATCAGACAATTATGATTAGCCCTTTCTTAAGCAAGTTATATGGTATTATTTTGGAAAAAATGATGAGCATATGGCTTGAAAGTGAAGGTAAGCAGGCTAAAGGCCAAGTGGGTTTTAGAAGGTAGAACTCAACAACAGATCACCTTGTTAAACTTACGATCATTGTGGAGGAATTTCATAATGATAAATCCAATCTCTTTTGTTGCTTTGTAGACTTTAGAAACACTTTCGATATAGTACCTAAAAATAACCTATGGAATAGATTAGAAGAGCTAAAGGTTCCTTTCGAGTTGAGAGTTTCCGCTATAAGGTTATAAGAGAATGTAATTGCCAAGTTTAAGAGAAATGAGGGGTGGTTGAAATATATTAAGCGTAATATCAGAGTTAAACAAGGTTTCCCCCTCTCCCCTACCCTATTTGGCATTTACATCAACAAGCTAGAAGGTTGTTTAGAGGAAGCAGGATGTGCCGGTACGATCTTAGATGGAATAGTCATCATCCTTTTTCTCTATGCTAACGATATTGTTCTTGTGGAAAGGTGACCATCTGACCTTGATAAGAAACTAAGAATTCTTAAGGATTTATTCTCTACCATGGGATGATTGTTAACACTTAAAAAATAGAAGTTATGACTATCAAATCCAAGAAGGGCACTTATGCTAATTTTTTGTATGAAAATAGAAACTTGGAGGAAGTGTATTCTTACAAGTACCTAGGAATTGATATTCATCACAAGCTCAAATGGAACTATAACATTAAGAAAAGGATTAATGGAGGGTGGAAAGATTATTTTGGTCTTGAAAATAATTGTAAAGCAGAAATCCTTGTGATGTGGGATAAAATGAAGCTCCTCTTTGAAACTTTAGTCACTCCTGTTATCTTGTATGGATGTGAGGTTTGGGGTCGCAAAATTTCTAGAGAATCCTGGAGAAATATTGAGAAAATCCAGATGTGTTTTATAACATGTAACCCAAAAATTAAAAGAAATACACTTATTCTTCTCATAGAAGTGGGTCTTTCCCCTATCGAGAACCTAGCTATGACTAGGCTTCTGTTGTATAAGCACAAAATCAATAACATGGGATACCATAAACTTCCTAAGCTAGCTTTAAATTCCAGCCAAAACCAATGAAGGATCAAATGAGGTTGGTATAAAGATAAAGAGACATGGTTAGACCATTGGGAGATCGACAAAAATGTTGCATTGAAAAATATTAATAACATTAAAAATATTGTTACTTCTAAGTTTAAAGAGAAAATGTGGTGTGAGAAAGATTTAGAGGCTAAAAGAAAATTAATATATTATAAGGAAGTCATCGATCCTACTCTAAAAGATCAAAATTATCTCCCTGTTTTAACTAGCTCAAACAAAAAAATTAATATAAGCAAGATAAGAACAAACTCTCATGAGCTCCATAGTGAAAACGGTCGTTGGGCAGTTCCTAAAACATCATGGGTGGAAAGGATCTGCCATCTCTGTGAGAATATGAACATTGAGGATTAAAATCACTTCCTCTTAGAGTGCCCTGCGTACACTCACATTAGATCTTAGTTTCATAATATTTGTTGCAATACCGACCTTCCTAACCTTTTAACATGTCAAAAATATAGTGAGCTCGGGACGCTTCTCTCCAAACTCATTGAGCATAGGAGTACAATTTTAAAACAAACTAAATAATTCATTTCTTTAGGTCCGATAGACCAAATTTTGATCTCAGTGGATGTTAACCATGATGATGATCATCATCAAATAGCTATGTTCTTCCTCAACAAAAAATAAATATTTTAATAGTCTACTATATAAGAATATGCATTAAATGTTTTGTATTAAAAATTATATTTTATCGTGGAGAGAAGGGAAAATTAATTATAAATTAATTATTCAACAAAAGAATATTTTTTTATAAATGCAGTCTCTTTTTTTACATTTTAAAAATTCTGATTTCTTTATGTTTTATTTTTTTTAATTAAAATAACTTTGAAGTGTTATATTTACAACAATATTAATTAATTTGAAAGTCTTTCTAATTAACTCATTTTCAAAGTTATATTATTAATTTACATTTATCATTTCAAAATTCATAATAATATTACATTATTAATTTAAATGTTATTATAAAATTTATGCCATCAATATCTTCATATTTTATTAAAATAATCATAAATTCATCTTAAATCAGGATTGGATCCTTCTTGGCCCTTGGTAGATGCAAAGATAAGATGAATCTAGATGTGTTTTATTCCCCCTTAAATAGACTACATTCCACATGAATATCATGGGATCCCCCCTTAAATAGGCTACATTCCACATGAATATCATGGGTCAATACTATGGGTTCCCAATACCATGGACCATTTTTATATTTTTTTTAAGATTATTTATATTAAGCTATTTTATTTATATTTATATTTATTTTAATCGAGTTAAAATGTTTGCATTACAAATAATAATATCTTTCAGTTTAAGTGATGTGGTTCATCCTCAGGACAAAGGTGAAAAAAGAATCAATCCTAAATAATTAATAGTAAGGATGCATGAGGGTCCAAATCTAACCATTAGTAAATTAATTAAAATAATATTTAGTTATAACCTAATGGTTAGGAATTAGTCATTAAAATAATATTTAGTTATAAACTAGCAATTAGGAATTAGTGTTTATTTATTTTAATTATATATATTAATTAAATTAATTAATTTATGATATTATAAGAATTAAATAAAATTAATAATATTACAAGGGTTAAAATTAAGAATTAATCATTAGTAAATTAGTTATTCAATAAATTAAAATTATATTTAGTTGATGATGGTTAACGTCCACTGAGACAAATCTTTGGTCTATTGGACCTAAAAAAAAGAGTTATTTAATTTGATTTAAGATTTTATTCCTGTGCTCAAAAAGCTTGCAGAGAAGCCTCTCGAGCTCACTATAATTTTGACATCTTAAAAGGCTAAGAAGGTTAGTATTGCAACAAAGATTATGAAATTGAGCTCTAATGTGGTTGTAAGGGGGGCACTCTAAGAGGAAGTGATTTTCGTCCTCGATGTTCAGATTATCATAGAGATGGAAAATCCTTTACATCCATGTTGTTTTGGGAACTGCCCAATGACCTGTTTCACTATGGAGCTCATGAGAGTTCATTCTAATCTTGGCTATATTAATTTTCTTCTTTGAGCTAGTTACAACATAGAGATACTTTTGATCTTGTAAGGTGGGGTTGATGACCTCCTTATAATACCTTAATTTTCTTTTAGCTCATAGATCTTTCTCACACCACTTTTTTTCTTTGAACTTAGAAGTAACAAATTTTTTAATGTCATTGATGTTTTGTAATGCAACATTCTTTTCAATCTCCCAATGGTTTAACCAGGTCTTGGTGTCTTTATACCAATCTCTTTTAAGCCTTAGGTGGTTTTGGCTGGAAGTTAAAGCTAGCTTAGGAAGTCTATGGTCTCCTATGTTATTGAGCTTGTGCTTGTATAATAGAAGCCTAGTCATAGCTAGGCTCTCAATAGGGGAAAGACCCACTTCTATAAGGAGAATAGGATAGGGTGTATTTCTTTTAATTTTAAGGTTATACGTTATAAAACGCTTCTGGATTTGCTCAATATTTCTCCAGGATTCTCTAGAGATGCTACAACCCCAAACCTCACATCCATATAAGATAACAGGAGTGACTAAAGTTTCAAAGAGGAACTTCTTTCTATCCCACATTACGAGGTTTGTCGTTTTACAATTAATTTTAAGACCAAAATAAGCTTCCCCCCCCCCCCTCCATTATTCCTTTTCTGAATGCTATAGCTCCAGTTGAGCTTGTGATGAATATCAATTCCTAGGTACTTGTAAGAAGACACTTCCTCCAAGTTACTATTATCATACATAAAATTAGTGTACATGTCCTTCTTGGATTTGATAATCATAAATTTTGTTTTGTCAGTGTTAACATACATACCCATGGTAGGGCAGAAATCCTTAAGAAGTCTAAGTTGCTTATCAAGATCAGATGGGCACCTTGCGAGAAGAACAATATCATCCGCATAGAGAAGAAGGATGATGAATATCCCAACTAAGATCGTGCCAGCACATCTTGGTTCCTCTAAACAACCTTCCTAGATTATCGATGTAAATGCAAAATAGGGTAGGGGAGAGGGGGAAACCTTGTTTAACACTGATATTACACTTAAGATCTTTCGACCACCCCTCATTTCTCTTTAAATTGGTAGTTAAATTCTCGTATAACCTTATAGCGGCTGCTCTTAGCTCGAAAGGAACATTTAGCTCTTCTAATCTATTCCATAGGTTATTTATAGGAATCACATCGAAAGCATTTCTAAAGTCCACAAATCAACAGAAGAGATTGGATTTATCATTGCAGCATTCCTCCACAATGATACTAAGCGTAATGAGGTGGTCCGTTGTTGAGTGCTACCTTCTAAAACCTGCTTAGCCTTTAGCCCACTTACCTTCACTTTCAAGCCAAATGCTCAACTTATTTTCCAAAATAATACCATATAACTTGGCTAAGAGAGGGCTGATCATAATTGTTTGATAATTAGAGGGGTTATTTGTATCCCCACTTTTAAAAATACGGATAATGAGGCTCTCAGTCCATGGTTTAGGGAACCCTTGCTTGACCGCTTAGTTGAAAATCTTGTGGATGTGGGGGATGAGGACAGGACCTCCAATTTTTAATATTTCCACCTAGTAACCTTCAATGTCTTTCACTTTCCCATTTTCCAGGCGTTTAAACCCAAAATCATTGTCTTCTAATGATAAAACATCTTTCGTTGTGAGCAGGGTTTCAAAATCCCTAGCATTTGGAGATTCATAAAGCTTTTTAAGATAGGAATTCCAGCTGTGTAAAGAAATTTTATTATTATCTTTAGTTGTCCTAGTTAGAATTTACCCCTAGAATTTCTTAGGAGCCACCTTAGAGAGGTGTAAGAGATTCTCTTGTCTTTTACGAATATATTTCCTTTTTTTCCTTTTAGTTAGGGCTTTGTATATTTTTATCTTGTTAATTTTGAGAGATTCATCAACAGCTTCCTTAATTGCTCTCCTCACACTTTTAAAATATTTGTCATACCATGGGTTGGTTTTTCTATTTCTTTTATTACTTAAGTCTTCAATTGAGAACTTATTAATAGAATATGAGAGGGTTGTAGTAAAATTATGATAGAGGTCATCTATGTTGTCTATACTAGATAAAGGAAGAAAATTAGTTTTTAATTCATTTAGAAAGAGATTGTTTTTATTTCTATCAAAGATTAAGTTCTTTTGAATATAAGGATTATCTTCTATGGGATATCTATGCATGACAAAATTGAGAGTTATGAGTAAAGGCCTATGATCAGAGTCAGGCTCGTGGTCGTCTAAGATGTGAAAATTTATTATTTTTTTGTATAAAGGGAGATTGGAAATAGCATAGTCTACCACGCTCCTGCCAAGCCCATGGATGCAGGTCATCTTGCTAGAATTGGGCCACTTCTTTAGACTGTTGCAAATTATGAGATCTTGAGCACTACAGAGCTTGACTAGCTCTCACCCAAACAAATTATCCCCGAGGTCTTCAGAGCTCCTTTTCTACTGGCTAGCCAAAGTAAGGTCTTCATCTAACCAAAGAGGATTGGGGTTGAAATGATTGCTTACAAGAATAGCTTGGTTGCTTGAAGTTCGAGCATTAAAGTCACGCATTAAAAGGATATTCTCTTCATTCCTTAGGCTATAAATATCATTCTCTAAACCATTGTAAGGACTATTTTTATCTAGATTCCTTTTCTTATAGAAGTTAGAATTAATGGGGGGAAAATAACATATTTTTATAAACAATGTGTTAGGATTTAGCCTTTATTTATTTTAATTATATATATCTATACTAATTAAATTAATTTATAATATTATTAGAATTAAATAAAATTAACAATATACTATGTTAAACATTTATAGAGATAATTAAAATAAGATTAATAATTTTATTAATATATATATTTTTTATAATTTATAATGAAAATTCAAGTATAAGAAAAAGCATTAAAATAAGCCAATATTTTTATTAAAATTGAATATAATAAAATAATTAAGGAAATTATAAAAATAAAATTATGTAATTTTTGAAACAAATTATTAATTTAAATAATAATAATAATAAAGGACAGAACAAGGAAACAAGGGGTGAAATCAAGAAGAAAGGGTTGGAATCCATATCTTAATTTTCAACCATCATTCATGCTGAGATTGATTGCATGATTCTCAATTTCAATAGCCTCTCTAAGCTTCAAATGGTGGAAGTGATCAACCCTAGCAATGACTTTGGAATCCTCAGTGCAGACATGATGCTTGGATTTCTCCACATGTTCAACTAGAGCTTATGAGTGGGAATGATTGCGTCTAATGTATGTTGCATGCTCTTGGATTCTATGGTTAATGGAGTGACCAATTTCTCCAATGTAGGGAATCCCACATGAACAAGGGATAGATTAGACCCCTTTCATGTCTTTAGGGTCTACAGGGTCCTTAACAAATCTAAGAGAATTTGTAATGGTATTAAGAGGTTTGAACGAAGCATGAAATCTATTCTTTATAAGAATATGGAAAATCATGTCAATGGTCCCTTCGATAAACAAAATTTGAACCTTAGAGATAGGATCAACACGAGTAGTCTTAACCCTTGATTCTTTACAGGTTCTTTGAAAGACCTTGAGGCCTTCAATTCCATTATATCCATTATTTTTTTTAAAATAAGAAGATGAGATTTCTCCTGCTTCAGGTTGTTCTCATTAGAAATTCTCAGATCGCGGGTTGCAAGAGTGATAAGAACCCCAAATTTTTGCGCTAGAAAATTATGAGAACTAAGATGAAAATATTGTTTTGTGTGAGTTTTTTTGCAGAAAACTTGGCGAGAAACAAAACCATAATTCATTCTAGAAAGGAGGATGTCAAGGAAGGGAAGACACCCATTCACCTTAAACTCCATTGTGAGTTTCAAGGAGTCTGATTGGGAATTAAGATGGTTAAGAAATAAATATAATTTCTCACGTCCATGCGGCCAAATGATGCAAGTATCATTAATAAACCTCTTCCATATTTTATGGAAAAATTAAGCTGATGCTAAAGCCTTGGTGTCCGAAAATCCCCCATGAATAAATTAGCAAGTATAGGGGAAACATTAGAACCCATTGCAACCCCACAAGTTTGTTGATAGAAAATTCCTTGGAAACTGAAGAAAGTTGAGGTGACAGAGAGGCCCACTAATTTGGAGGTGTCATTGTTAGTGATCTGATTTATGACATCAATGGCCTCTTGAATAGGGATTTTGGTATAAAGGGAAACAAGGAAAAAACTTACTAATAAATCCCCAATGTCCACCCTAATATCTTTCCATTCTTTAACAAGGGAGGCAGAGTATTTAACAAAGGAATCAGTGCGACCAAAAAGAGGTTTAAGCTTTTGAGCTAAGAATTTAGCAAGAATATAAGTAGGCCAACCTATTGTGTTGGCCAACCTATTGTGTTAACAATAGGTCTCAAGGGGACCATTGTCTTACGAATCTTTGGAAGGCCATAAATTCTAGGGGTGAGGGGATTGCTTTCAATAATAATTTTAGAAAGAGGTTTAAGGGAATTATTACATTTAATGGTGGTCATTACTTCTTTAGTAACTAACTTAATGGGATTCTTATTAAGCTTGATGTAACTATCGCTATTAGAAATATGGTCAATCATTTTGTTAACATAGTAAGATTTATCTAAAATGAAGACGACCCCACCTTTTTTAGCTTTAAGGATGACAATGTCGAGGTTATCTCTTAAGGATTTAAGGGAAATAAATTATTTTTTTCTAATGTTTCTTTTCGAAGGTTTCACCTTCCTAAGAACTATAACACAATCTTGCCTAATAACCTCTTTAATATTATCAGGAAGGTCCCTGATACCATAATCTTGCCTAATAACCTCTTTAATATTATTAGGAAGGTCCTTAATACCACATTCAATGTTACAAATAATTTCATCTTTGGGAATATTTTTGGGGGCCATGGAAAAATTAAGCCCTTTATCAAAGAGGCTAAAAACATAGAGATCAACATTTTTACTTGAGAGATTAATAATATTTTTTAAAGAAAGAAGAGAATTATTATTATTATTATTATCATTATTTGTTAAGGATAATATTATTATCGATATTGCTTTTAATAATGTCATTATTATTGTTATTTGAACGAGAATGATTATTATTATAAATGTTTTTAGTTAATGTTTTATAAGAGAAATTTTTGTTATCATAGATAAAATTATTGTTGATGTTAGTTGAAAATTTATTAGTTATTAAATTGTGGCTCACATTGTTAATGTTAATAAAGGAACATTGGGATGAGGGGGCATTGGAAAGGGTACCATGGGGACAATGATGACGGGGAAGATAGTTGGAGGCTGAGTTAAGAGAAGAGGTCGGGTTAAGAGAAGAGGCTTCGCTTGAAGGGACGAAGGTCCAATCACGGGTGAGGACGCAAATGGAGTCTAGGTAGATGGGAGAAAATTGAAACGCTGTGAAGAAGGTTCAAGGTTACAATCTGTAGAGAGTGGTTTAGCGATAACACCACTGACAATGAGGGAACGAACATCCGGATTTGTGATCTCCATGATGGATGGAGAGGAATTAGATTCAAATCAGAATTCTTTGCAGGGGCATGGAGTATTAAGATCAACATTGGCACCAAGACAAACATTTCCATGGATATGAATATTAAGAACCAAATCCAAAGAGTCGGTTCCAAGACAAACATTTCCATGGGTATTAATATTAAGAACCAAATCCAAAGAGTCAATTTGATTATCAGAGCATGAGGATGGCACTTCATCACCTTAAAAAAAAATTGGAGAAAACTTCCGTGTTGTCACATAATTTATTTCTTGAGCGATCAGACTAAACATCAGAGCTAGCGCAGATGGAGTTGATTTCATTACAGGAGCCTAAGAGAGAAAATTTGATTTCGGACTCAGATTTGGAAGGAACTCGATTTGAAGGCGCTAAAGATTGTTGAAGAGAGGTTGACTCTGGAAAATGGTTGCAAACACGATTTAAGGGTATAAAATTTCTATTCATTAATTTTGTTCAATGGTTATAAATGTTGACCAAATTTTAATGATCTGATTAATCCAAAAGACATTATTATTTATAATATGGATAAAAAAAAGTCTAAAATCTAATGTTTACATTATATTAATTTTTTTATCTAATTTTTATTTTTATTTTTATGTAATTTGATTTAGTCAAAATGTTAAACATTATATTACAACATCTCTACCATATTAAAATGGAGAACGTCTTTTGGCAAAATAATGTATATGAGATTAAAACCACATGATCAAGTATATACACATATTAAATATAAAATTATATTTTTGTATTAAAAATTCCTCTCCTTTCAAAAAGTGAATTTTAAATTTTACTGTAACCCAATTATTTAAGAACTCATAAATTATTATTAAAATTAAAATATTTTAATATTTAATATAGGTATATATTTGATGTTTTTTAAAAGATGATTTTAAATGATTATTTTTATTTTTATTTTTAATTTTAACTTATTAATATTTAATTTATCAATTTATTCAATTTATTTTGTCATTTTGTTTAGAAACGTATTTTACAATCAAGTATGTTGGCCATGTGTGATTTTGTTTGTATTTAAAGTAAAGTGATCTTGACATGTGTCTTTTTGTGTCTTTTTGAAAATCACAATTAAAAATGTTGTGTTAATTATAATAAAAATAGAAATGAATATACATAATGAGTTAGTTTTAATTAAAAACATTATAAAACATTAATATTCTCACTCTCTCTATGCTCCTTTGGTTTGTTTTCAATATTACAAGTTAAAATGAAGGAGACATGGTAACTAATATGATAATACAATATGAAGGAGGCACCCTAAAATATGTCACTTTCACTATCAAGACCACAAATAAAAAAAAAATGTTATATTTTCCTTCTAAATATTTGAATATAAAAAACTAAATAAATTGTATAAATATCCATGTTATGCAATATATTTCAATATGAAATCTCTCTCTCTCAATGTCTGAAGTAAAAATAGAACAATGGAGTTACTTCCTAATAAAATGTTGTGTAGTCAAGTGGGTATAGCTCAGGTGGTAGGGAGGAGTCGTTTTTATCCTCCCCAACTATATAGACATGCTCCCTCTTTTAGAACTATTTCTCCTCACCTATACAAGAGTGAGTTTTCTACTGACATATATATCATGAGAGGGATTGAAGATTTTGAGAGACAATTATTTTTCAAGTTTTGGACTCTAAAAGAGGTTTTTAATATCAAGATATTTGATCCCTCTTGGCACATGGTAGATGCATAGTTAATATGGATCTATACTGGTTTAATTATTAAATTTTATTTTTGAAATATAAATTAAATATGAATCATCAATTCAGGAAAACTAATCAATTACTATAAAATTTTAAAGACAAAAAATATTATCTTATTAATCATTAACTTATATATTCTCAATCACTATTACTGATTTCATTATTAAATTTTATTTCTTGAAATATAAATTAAATATGAATCATCAATTTAGGAAACTAATCAATTACTATAAAATTTTAAAGACAAAAAATATTATCTTATTAATCATTAACTTATATAATCTCAATCACTATTTTTAGAGAGATAAATATGTCTACTTTGGAATAGGGCTTCCTAATTTTAATTATCTCCATAGGTTTTTATTTTATTTTGAAATATAGCTTGCAATTTTAATTTAATTATGAATGATGGTAGGGATCTAATCTTCCTGAAATATTATAGAATATTTTTAATAATAATCACCAATAAAAAGTTGAAATTTATCTTAAAAGTAGCTATGTCAATTCTTCCATTTTAATTAAATTCAATAATTAAAAAAAATGTCATATAAATCTGTAATCGTTTCTTGATCTTGTATTATTAGTAAGCCATGGTACTGTAACAAAGATTATTTATAAGTTACGAATATATATGGTCAAGTGGGAGTGAATCTCCATGGTTAAGAATATTGTTACATGTCTTTTTAAATGTATATATAATCACCTCATATGTTCATTTTTTTGTAATAATAATAATAAAGTTATAATTTAGTTATTTTTTATGATTTTTTTGAATGTTGTTAATGTTAGATGTATCATGAGGTAAGTGTTTTCATGCCTATTGACCTTTACCAACTATTTAATTTATATGGTTATGCTAATTTACTTATCAATAATGAATAGAGCTTCCACAAATTTAATTTAATTATCAATAATAAATAGGTGGATGCTAGGAATTTAACCTTTATTTAGTATCCAAAGAATATTTTTAGTTGTAGTGAGGATAGAAAATTAAAATTTATCTCAAAAATAGTTTCTTAACAATAAGTCCCACCTCCTTGAATTTTCTTAGACAGTTAGAAGTGTTACTAGTTTGTTTTGAACCAATCTCTAAAATTTGTTATGAAGAAGGCGGTGTCACACAACCTCATTTTCGCCATGCTTCAAAACTTGAAACCTATACCACCATTTAATTTATCTCATCGAGAGATTTCTGGTGGTACAAATTTTATCTCAATTCAAATCTTGGGTCTCAAGTTATATTGTTTTGAAGTTTTCCAATAAAAAATACCACGCCAATCTATGAATCTTCGTGTGGCATCCATTTGTACCTTGACCTAACACCTATGGAACTGCCATGTGAACACTCCACCATAGTACTAATATATCTAGACTTAACCAAATCCAATCTCGCATAAGTATGCAACTTCTTGACACCCCCGGATTCACGAACCTTTGGATAGCATGGTGAAGGGTTTCGTTATGGATAGCATGGTTCCATAACGAGCTAGTATTTTAGTGCCTAAAACTATATTTGGCTTAACCTATATCCGAGCTATATAAAGGTGTGCTCCTTTTTCTTACCTCGGATCTCTAGATTCAAAGTTAGTACAACAAACATGTGCAGGCCTTGATATTACTTATGCATTGTGGTCCCCAAACAAAAATAAAAAAGGGAGTTTTCCAAGCCTATGAGTAACCAAAATCCCAAGAGGTGAACAATGAACAACCTTTTCACCCCCATATGTCCTGTCTCCAAAAGACGATGCGAAACCCGGTTAAGGATAAATCTAGCCTATGCAAAGGCACGACCTTTCCCAAAACCTAAGACTTACAAATTTCCAAACACTCACTCAACAAAAGGGAGAACCCAACCATAAAGAGATTTGAGATTTTTTAAAGGAAATTACCCCTACCAACCTTAAGAATTCTAGATTTTTGAATTCAAACAACATTATACAATAAACATAGGGAAATATCCCGAGGAGGTGGAGAGGTAGTTATGATCCCCTCCTAGGTCCCAATAATATTCAGAGTAATATGAACAATAGATACAACAACATCTTCAAAAATCATCTTGACTTCTAGTCATCCAGGGCTTGTGCCAAGTGAAAAAGAGTGGGATAGTCCCAAGAAACTACCCCGAGACATCCACGAGAGTGTACACTCCTCAACATGAGAGAAATACTATATGGAATCCGAAATGCCAGAAAAATACCGCGCCAAACTTTCAGAGACACATGACACTCGTAAAATAGGTGACTATTGCCTTCTAACGCCATACATCAAAGTGGGATCTCCTCAGTCCAGCCAAATTTTCATAAACACATGACACTCGTAAAATAGGTGACTATTGCCTTCTAACGCCATACGTAAAAGTGGGATCTCCCCAGTTCAAAGTGTCCACGCTTACATAAATTGTCCCAGATGAAGTATCTATTTTTCTAGATCAATCAATTGAAGATAATGATTTTATATGCAACATGCAACTGGTATTTATTGAAAAATCAGTACGGGGAAAAATTTAAGGATGGAAATTTATCTTAAAGTTTATAAATTTTGGCCAATCTTACTAGTCCCTAACATGCAAATTATAAAATGTTTAGCTATATGTTTGTGAAAATATTCAAATTTATAATGATTTTATATAGTTTCTATAAAAAAAAAAGCCATTTTTAGGGTAAAATATTCTTATAAATAAAATTTAGGCAAATCCTAAAAAAATAGAAATTAGCAAATATTTTTTTTGTAAAAAACATATAAAATTAGCCCATCTAAAAATATTAACCTCTAAAATTTTGACTAATTTGGCTGGTCTGAAAGACTCAAATTATAAGAAAAATATAACTGTAAGTATCTACAATCTGAGCTATGTAAGTGTGTGCAGTCTAAACTAAGTTATTAAGAAGTTGCCTCGCGAAGGAAGGAAATCCCCTTCTCAGTCCCATAAAATCCCCAGCTTGTACCTGAAGTCTTCCCATTCAATTGCAGGTGCACCAAGCAGTCCCAAATCTATTGAAATATTAAATATTAAATATTATATCAATTGAAATATACATTATTTTATTTATCATTGTATACTATTTAAATCCAATGATATTTCAATTCTCTAACTGAACAAAACATTTATTACCAAGTGCATATTGTTTGCAAACCTGTTTGCCATCCCAATACGTCACCGTCAGTAACAGAACAAACCATTGTTTGGGTTTCTGCTTCTGGAAAATCATCTTAACAAATTTCCTAAATAAACCTATGTGACTGCCCACTTATTTTAAAATGTTAAGAAAAAATCTCATGAGCACCTTCAATAATATGAATTTTATTTAAGATTTAGTCGTTGTATGAGGCGTTGAATCTCTTCCTTCGGTGAGAATCCAGGTATTTGCAAATTCTGAACAGAACGAGCAACATAATTTGTGTTAATTTCGTTTCTATATGTTTAAGGTAGGGGAGTTATCTCCAAGCTGAACCACTTGGCTTAAGCAAGTCCTTGGACATTGGGTTTCCATGTGAATACTGAGAAAGCATAAACTTTCTCATTGTTTAACATGGGGTTGCAATTCTGTTTATAATTCCAATGTTTCCAAATGGTTTTGAAAGTATATGAATCAACCTCAAATTTAAAAAATTATGAAATCTATCACATCTATCCAAAAAAAAGTTTTGCAAAATTCTTTTAAAATACAATGTAGGAGACTTTTTATTAATAATCACAAGAAAGCACATACGATATATGTTTAGTTAATGGGGAACTGAACCATTGTTTTTGTCCAAATTATAATATGAGTTTCAAAATTATTTCTATTATAACGAAGTATAATAAATTTGACATTATTTTAAATTTTTTTTTTTTTTCTAATGTCATGTTTAGATTGATTATTATTGATTTTTCTTTAATAATATAAATCTCTCTTTCTTGTTATTGTCTTTGTTTTAGCAATTCTACACACCTAAATTCCATATTATTTTGTTTTCCACATCTTAAGCAAATGTCTTTAACCTTTTGTCGACACGTCATCTCTAAAAGCATGATACCTTCTCTAATTATGGTGATGTTGGTGGTGCTGGAAATATGTCAACCAAGGGGTTTCCCTGATGTGAATTCGCAATTAGACCTGACACCATTTGGAGTAGGAGCCTCATCCGGAATATCAGCCCGATTGCCATGTATCTTAAAGATATGCCTTGGCTCTAAATGTCAACAAGAGAGGAGTGCAAATGCACCTTCAAAAAGCAAGGGGGTGTGCGTAGTCACTATTCTAGAACATGTGTGTCAAATTTCTTTCGCTATATACGGGAGGAGAAGTGACCCTCTAAGAGAGAGGTAGTAGAACCACCCTAGTAGAGACACACATGAACATGAAGGGGCTGTACATCATCAAGGAGAATAGTCCATAGAGATGAGACGATCATTGAAACCAATATGACAAGGAAGGTTTTATGTGATATCCAGCAGAATTGTCCACGAGGATGCAACAACAATAATACCAATTACAACAAATTTTGAATATGATAAGCACCAAAATAACTGAAATAATTAAACTACTTTAGCAAAAATGAAAGACAACATGAATTACAAAAATTCATATAATAGTCTTACACCAAATCCTACCTTCATGAAGTTCATGTCTTATGTAAAAAAAAGAAAAAAAAATTACAAAAAACTCTAGGGATTGAATCCCATATTTATCGTGAGCTTGAGTTTCGCCTTTTACAAAAACTAAATATTGAAATGAGTAGGAGGGATTTGTCTCCATAAACTAAATATTAGCACCATTACAAAATTCATAAATCCTTACAGACCCTACTGGGAGAGTCAACACTTCCTTAGATAGACCATCTAATTCCACATTTATTTCATGCAAGTTATGCCATAAATGAATTTTCTCAAATGAGTTAGAAACCAACCAAATATAAATAATAAGAGTCTCAAGCCCAACATTTCTTATAGTGGCCCTGCAATTAGCCCAATATACAACTAGATTTGATCACCCATCACTTGGATTCTAGACAAGCCATTATTCCTTACCAGCTCTAACAATAACCAAAACATGGAAAAATCATCTTTGTTATTTGTCCCCTTTCTAGGAGCATACTAGAAATACATGACGTGTGAAAGACTAAAATAAGTAACAAAACTTATGCCACAATGAGGAGGAACACCCTAGCTTCCATTGTCAAAATAACTCCATGGTGTTTTGTACTCAAGCTCAGGAAGGATCAAAATCCTCAAGTTTGGTTTCTTTTGATTAGACTTATATTCATAAGTGAAAGAAATAAATTTCACTACATAGGCCTTAGGAAGCATAAACTTGTCTTAGAAAACATTGAGGCTCCTTGATCTCTAAAGGAAGGATGCCAATAAACAAGGAAGCCCACTAAATGACTTGACTTGTTTATCCTCCAACCAAGAGCTGAACACATCATTAAGGCACACAAACATCCTCCTCGATTTTGGCTTAAATTCATTCTAGATAATAGAGAAAACTTGAGAAACATAGCTACATTTCATAAATAGATGTATATGTGATTCCTCACAAGGCTTACAAAGGGGGAATTGAATGGGGCAAACATAATTCTGTCTGAGGAGCAAGTACCATGTGAAATTTTTTCCATTGAGGGCCAACCATGAAGTTATTTTGGACTTCAAAGGGGCACTAAATCTCTAAATGGTCTTCTACAACCAGAATATATGACCATTGAACATGTCCTCGACCCATTTTTTGTATCTGAGCTTGGTAGAAAAACTACCAGTTTAAGGATTTTTGGATCGAAATAGCTAATATAAAGCATTCTCTCTAAGATAAACATGGTTTGAAATAATCGAACCAATATACCTATCCCATTATTATGCTAAATCTATAGATATCCCCGTATCCATTTCCAACTTCTAACCCTGCCTATGACTTAAGGATATTGAGCCTTACATCAACTAGTAAATGGATATTGGCCTAATGAAGAGCTTCAATAAGAGGGACTGAAAGACTAAAGTCATTACTTGATCCAAATCATGGATCAAGACAAATTACAATGTGGTGACCATCCCCCACCGGCTAGGATATCCATTTTCCTACTAGAAGAGAAGCCTTCATGAGAGATTTTGAAACAACCAAGTCTTCTGAGGATTTATTTGGAGGCCTAAACCAATCACTAAGGACTTTCTAGGAAAATACTTTGCTTGAAAAAAATTAAACCATAGAGAATGATCTTGACTAAGCGTACATAGGATTTTATTTGGAAAATAAATATCTATCTTTGACACCTAACCCATCTAATTCCTTCAGGGTAGTTAGTCAAGGCCTCTTTACCAACACCATGCCATTTTTACTGCTAGTCCACACCCAATGAAACTAGAAGCTTAATTTCCATTTCACGAAGAGCTCACCTTTTAGTACTGTAGAAATGGGTGTCAAATACACCATAATGCTTTCAAAAAATGACTTCAAAATAATAAGGAAATCCCCTTTATATAGAAAATGTTTGGCCCAATTGGCGATATGGGTCTCCACTTTTTTGACCATCCACATCAAACTTAATTCTGATATTTTGTTGGCTTGATAAATAATCCCAGATACACGAGGCCTTTATCTATATCCTTTAAAGGGAAGCAAAAAGTATGTCTCATCTATAAAAATAAATCCTCAAGGATGCCATTTAGAATAGTAAAATATTTGAGGGAATTAACCTCCATCCCTGTAGCCTTGTAAGAGAAATATAAAGAACTATATAGGGATGAGAGATCTCTCCTATCCCCCACTATACAAAAATTCACACCATCAACAAACAAAAGGTGGGAAAAAAAAACTGAGTTAGACACTTTGATTCATTGAAGGAGGCCTCTGGATTTGAAGTAAAACATCAATCTACTTAAAGCCTTAGCCAAATTAAGGAAAGGAGGGGATAAAAGGGAAAATGTAATGAAGCCCTCAAAGGCATAGAAAAAACTTTAAGGAGCCATGTTTATGAGCACAACAAAGGAGGCTAACTAGATATATCCCATAATCTAGTAGATCACCTAAATCACAAAGCCCATATGAATTAGCACCAACAGAAGGAAGGTCTAATCCACTTTGTCATATGCCTTGTAGAGGTCTAATTTAAGGATCGTTTCTTTCAAATTTGAAGCTTTAATAGAATGAAAAACATCCTAATCTACAACCGTCAGATCATGAATGTTTCTATTTTGGAGAAAACCAAATTTCTCCTTAGAGATGAAATAATTGAGGATCATATTCAAACTTCTAGCAATAATCTTAGAAATTGATTTAATTAAACTACGTTTTTTTTCTAGGTCAAATGGGCCTAGTAAATTTTTCAACAATGGTAACTACTTTTGATAACAATGTACTTCAATAGAAAATTCAATTTGATACTTGGAGAATAATAATAATTCAATATCTATAGTTGAAAGGTCACAACCATGAAAATTAGTAGTGCAGAAGAGAGCAGTAAAATATATAGACAATGCACAACTATATTTTTTACCCTGGGAAAACCCCTCTACTAGGGGAAAAACCTAACAACCTTTCCTTAATAGAGAGAGGGTAATAAAATATCCTATATATCACAAATAAGCTAGTCAAAGGTTTAAATCCTTTGACATTTCAACAATTTGGTTCAATAATTAAATGTATGGTTGAGATAGACTAGTCAAAATTCAAAACGTGGTAAAAATTCTTGAAATTCTAGTCTACTCCTTGGACAAAGCTACAATCAAAGTTGCAAGTCCAAGATGTAACTTTAGTCAATAGGATAGAGTTGATCAAGTATCTGAAAAAATCTCGATCAAGGATAGAATTAATTTGCTGGCCAAACGTGAAGTCAAAACGTTGGTCAACATAGTCAAAACGATCTCAAAATTTGGTCAACACATTTCCTTGTGTTAGCACTCAAAAATTTTCTTTGTTGTAACATAAATATTCCTTAGGTAAACTTTTCAAACCAATATTTGAGATTTAAGGCTAACCCCTTCAATCTAGATAGGGATCTCTCTCACAACCTAATTACTAAGCATAGCAACTCGTTGTGTCTTTAAACAATGGCTAGGCCTTCAGTAGGGTTTTCTGATTTTGAGTGTGGTGGTTCGGTAAGGTTTAAGAAATATCAACTATTGGGAAATGGAGTCAAATTTGAGTGTTTATAAATATTATTATTGACTCATAAAATGCTTTAGATAATAGAGTCAAGCTAAATGATGTATAACCGTGAATATTATCATTGTACACTAGAAAATTTGGCGGGAAATTCGACGGCCAAATTCGTCACTATTCGACACATAGTCGTCGCAAGAGCGACAGTTCGAGGGCGGGAAAAACGTGGTTTACCATACCGTCGCAGTTCTGACGCAATTAAAAAGTGTCACACTATCGACACTTTTTCCATCGCTTCCAAACAAGCATCACTCTTCCGACGTTTCCCAATCCGTCGCACTTCTAACCTTTGTAAACTGTCGCACTTCTGACGAAATGTGGTCTGACATTTTGAACGTCGCTCTTCCGACGTCTGTAAACTGTCACAATTACGATGAAATGTGGTCCGACGTTTTGGAAGTCGCTCTTCCGACGGTTGTAAACTGTTGCAATTCCTACGAAATGTGGTCCGACGTTTTGAACGTCGCTCTTCCGACGTTTGTAAACTATTGCAATTTCGACGAAATGTGGTCCGACGTTTTGAACGTCGCTCGTCCGACGTTTTTATACTGTCACTCTTCCGACGTTTCTAATCTGTCGCAATTCCGATGCTTACAAGGCGTCGGTATAGCGACGGCAAGTTCAATTTTTTTTTTTAAATGAAACTTTAAAAGAGGAAAAACATTGTTTTGAATATATTATATGAAGTAAAAAATTCCATGAAGTCATTACATTTTCACATCTGAAGATTGGAACCCAAATATCCATCCAGAAAAGTGGAAGTCCCACCCCAGACAGTGATAGAAAAATACCCCATGTCACATACAGGGACTTGATATAAAACCCGGTAACGGTCCACATGGAGATTATCGACAATCTGAGAAAGCATCCAAATATGCCCGAGGCATCTATAAGAAAGTGAAATAGCAATATGTAGAATAGCAAAGCAACAGATAGAGTATCGACGTCCATTGTTCCAAATACAAATTAGAGTACCCAAAATCCTTGAACAGAGAAAAACGCTAATCATGTGAGGAGTGTGATATGTCCAAAATATAAAAAGACCATCAGACCATATCAATAAACCAGCATCGCTAGTTTTGAAGGCAGAGTGATAAACATTAATCATTTTTTTTTCACGAGAGAAAAAACGTTGTTTTGAATATATTATATGAAGTAAAACAGTCCATGAAGTCATTACATTTTCACATCTGAAGATTGGAACCCAAATATCCATCCAGAAAAGTGGAAGTCCCACCCAAGACAGTGATAGAAAAATACCCCATGTCACATACAGCGACTTGATATAAAACCCAGTAACGGTCCACATGGAGATTATCGACAATCTGAGAAAGCATCCAAATATGCCCAGGCATCTATAAGAAAGTGAAATAGCAGTATGTAGAATAGTAAAGCAACAGATAGAGTACGTACCGACGTCCATTGTTCCAAATACAAATTAAAGTACCCAAAATCCTTGAACAGAGAAAAACGCTAATCATGTGAGGAGTGTGATATGTCCAAAATATAAAAAGACCATAAGACCATATCAATAAACCAGCAACATAGACCAGCATCGCTAGTTTTGAAGGCATAGTGATAAACATTAATCATTTTTTTTTCACAAGAGAAAAAAACGTTGTTTTGAATATATTATATGAAGTAAAACAGTCCATGAAGTCATTACATTTTCACATCTGAAGATTGGAACCCAAATATCCATCCAGAAAAGTGGAAGTCCCACCCCAGATAATGATAGAAAAATACCCCATGTCACATACAACGACTTGATATAAAACCCAGTAACGGTCCACATGGAGATTATCGACAATCTGAGAAAGCATCCAAATATGCCCGAGGCATCTATAAGAAAGTGAAATAGCAGTATGTAGAATATTAAAGCAACATATAGAGTACCGACGTCCATTGTTCCAAATACAAATTAAAGTACCCAAAATCCTTGAACAGAGAAAAACGCTAATCATGTGAGGAGTGTGATATGTCCAAAATATAAAAAGACCATCGGACCATATCAATAAACCAGCAACATAGACCAGCATCGCTAGTTTTGAAGGCAGAGTGATAAACATTAATCATTTTTTTTTCACAAGAGAAAAAACGTTGTTTTGAATATATTATATGAAATAAAACAGTCCATGAAGTCATTACATTTTCACATCTGAAGATTGGAACCCAAATATCCATCCAGAAAAGTGGAAGTCCCACCCCAGACAATGATAGAAAAATACCCCATGTCACATACGGGGACATGATATAAAACCCAGTAACGGTCCACATGGAGATTATCGACAATCTGAGAAAGCATCCAAATATGCCCGAGGCATCTATAAGAAATTGAAATAGCAGTATGTAGAATAGTAAAGCAACAGATAGAGTACCGACGTCCATTGTTCCAAATACAAATTAAAGTACCCAAAATCCTTGAACAGAGAAAAACGCTAATCATGTGAGGAGTGTGATAACCATCTGTAGAAACCCAGGCTCGCTTGATTCCAAAATTGGTAACCATCTGTTGCATCCGAGATGTAAGGTTCAGGCTCGCTTGTTTCCATTAGTAGCCCGCTACAGCATCCACCTTGTTCATAGCAAAAAGGTTCCTGTAGATATACAGAGAAAGAGTATAATACGTAGACCATATAAACATGGCTCTGTATTTCAAAAAACAGGTTTAAAATAGAAACAGGGCAACATTTTTTTTTCTAAGTAAATTTAATCTATTAACAGTGGGAATAAAATTACACCGAAGTCAAAATCATTGCCCAGACTCATGGCAAATTTGTCATCAAAAAATCAAAAAATTAAGAAGACTGCCCTCATACGGGGAAACCGGTCTTGAACGTTTAATTTACAGAATTCAAAAATATTACAAAGGTCCAGCACAGTAAAATAATCTAAAAGAAGCCCAATTAAGTGGGCCGCGAAGCAAGAAAAACAAATTAACCAAACTACTCCTCCGGCTCCTCGACGATTCGGCACCATCCTTCGGAAGGTCCAGGATCGCTAGGTGCTACCTCCACATTCATGCCACAGCTCCCCTCATGAAGGCCCGAATGCTGGCCGGCTTTTTCCGAGCTTAGACCCGCCGAACGGGTGAATTCTTCCTCCGTTTGGGCCTCCTCGCAGAAAACCACAGTGACTGAAGCTGTAATTCATGGGCGGTTGAGAGAGAAATTAAAGGAATATTGCGCAGTGCGCGTCTTGGGAGAAGGTGAACTAGCGGTGGGGAAACGAGGAGCAGGGGAATCCATACGGTGGCCAGATCCTACAACCCGACCCCGCCCACTCCTAGTATTTGGATAGCGACCTGCATAATCACTGGACTGGCCGGAAGACAACTCGGTTGAGGGGCTGGAGGGAGCGCGCAGGAGTTGACCTCTAGTGCTCCCCCTGCGGCAACGCATCCTTTGACGCACGCGAGGCATGGGTGCAGTCTCACTAGCAGTGGGCACAAGAGGAGATGGAGAAGCAGAATTCCAAGAAATAGAGGAAGACAGACAAGGACCAAACCGAGAGAAATGAAGATATGCAGCAAGGTCTACGCAGCAGTTCAACTGGCCACTTCTCCTTCTCGTCACAGTGAGTAGGCAGTGTAACCCAGCAACCGGCTCATCTGAAAAACCATAGCGAAATTCCATTTTATCAATGCAATGCAATCGAAGGACACTCATCATAATTAATCTCTGATCATTAATGAGAGCCGAAGGCCGGATCATATTGGAGCATGCAGAATCGCTAACGGGAGTGGAGGTCCGATCTTGAACAGTGTTAAAATTTAATACGATTTGATGTGAAAACCTTGGAATTTAATTGAACAGCGTTAAATCTTAATGCGATTGATATGAAATCACCACATCCATGTCCCATCGCCTTAAACGCCATCGAATGCACCCACAGCCGGGAGCAGGGCAAGTTTTTATTGAGGACACGTGGCAGAAATTGATTGGAGCGGATCTTTGTTTGGGGCCCATCCGCTGTAATTGAAATCCCGGACTCAAAAAATATTGGGAAAATTTGATAAGTCGCATCACAACTCCCTCCATTATGCCCGACCCAACTTTGGACAAAAAAATTGGGGCGGAATTCATTTGGTTTCGCGTCACAAAAATTGACGCGTCGGCGAGACTATTTTGGAGCAGCGAATTTAATTTGAATTATGGTTTATCGCCGTTTGAAGTCCGTCGAGCTCGACTTAAGAACGATTTTTGTTTGATCCAGGCTTATAAAATTTGTGTTGGTTTTCTTTGATAATACATTTGTCACCGTCCCCGCAATCCCCATCCTGCACATTGGAGGGCTCATTCCGTGACCTGTGAGCAGTGACATGGCCTAAAAACACTTGCATGATATCCCTATGAACATGAGATTTCATTGCCCTGAAGACATATCCTTGTGAAAAACCCTAAAAACATCTCTTTTTGCATTGGCGCGGGCAGGCAGTTCACTACTCGCGCCAATGGGGGAAATCCTTCAAAGAGGGTGCGCCAATTGGCACTTTGTCCCAGAGTCGCACTCGCGCTAGCCACTTTAAGGAGTGTTTTTAAAAAATAAATGGCGGAAGTTTCGTCCTAACATATTCCTAGACCGCTAACTATCTTGATTTGGGAGGTTTGGCTACGGATTTCCATAGAGAGGAAGTGGTTTTCCACCTCTCATGGAAGCTTCCTTGATGATAGGGCCAATCCCATAATTATAGGGATCCCAACTCCCTTCCTCCATCTATAAAAGCTTGCTCTTTTCCTTTGTAAGCTAGTTCCCAAGAGCCTTCACATCCTTATGCTGCAAGAGCCTTCTTGATTTCCTCAAGGCCAAATCCAAGCAAGGAGACTATTGCCAAGTATCCAGAGAGAGAGACTTGTCCCATTCCCCGACAGGCTTTATCGAGGCATGTTCTGCTAACGACCCGTCGAAGGAGAATGTTGCGTCGAAGCTATGGTTGTATTCTTCTTTTGATTCATTAATGATAAGCGACTATTGGTTATGGTTCCACTCTTGTTCTTGATTATGATCATGAGTTATGTCCTCTTCGACTGACATATAGTTGTATATACTCGATTTTATGCGTGCGTTTGTTTTTTTTCTTGCATGTGCAGGTGTCTGATCACGGAGATCGTGAGGATTATGATCTAGTAGGGCAGAGGAACGGGAGCACTACCTCTTCTACAAACGACAGCGTTGGATTCCAGGAAAGCCTTCATCGCAAGTCGGTTTATTTGCAATTAGGAACCTGCATTGTAGCGTGTTCGATTGTTTCTAGACCCGATGTGGGCTAGTAGGGATCGCCTCTGTCCACAGAGGGGATTAACCTCTTCAAAAATTTGGTGACTCTGCTGGGGAATCAGCTCGTTTTTTTCTTTGTAAACTATAGACGGAGCCTAAAGTACGGCCAGATAGCCTTCGAAACGCTTTTGCTCCGCATTAGCGAAGTAGATCAATGCTGCTTCAGTCAATCTCCGGTTTAGTTTATAAATTGAACGACTTGGAGTATTGTCTTGTCTGTTCGGTCAAATCTTGGCCTTGCTTGCTTGGTCAGCTCTTTGGACTGTTTTTCTGTCTGTTTGGCTTTGGTTTAGCCTTATCATCACTAGTCTATGTCTGAGATTGCTTTTTTTTATTTTTGCATAGATAACTTGGCTGGCGCGCTTTTTAGCTCGACAGTTGCGCCTATTGGCATAGGTTGCTTGTGTATCACCCATTCCAATGCCTTTCTAGCGCTAATTTCAGCCTCACAATCACGCCAATCCTGTGAGCTATTTGAGTTGTCTGTGTTTTAAGCTTTCTAGGACTGATTTATGATTTTGATCTTGTTTTTTCAGCTGTTTGAGTGCACTGGAGCCTAGTTTGACTGACTGTAACCTCCATCCTTTGGTTGTTTGCCTATTTCCTTCGATTTCACATTTTATCCCTAGGGAATCTAGGTGCTTTTGTGAGTCGAGCCTCCCTTTGGATTTTTCGGTTTTCGTCGGTTCGGTTGACTTTGGGGTTGTTCCGCCTTGTCTCGTTTTGGGCCTAGATTACACGGCTCATTTCAGTCTTTGGGAATTTCTTGGTTTTGAGGGACTTTTTGGGTCGATTTGAGATCTGATTATGTGTGCCATTGTGTGAAATTTGCTTGTTTTTTCTCTCTTGCCATCATTTCTCGAATTGCTCTTTTCATTAGTTTTCAGTTTTTTTAGTGCATCTAACTCTTAAACATTGAAAATAAAAAATCTCTTTGCTTTTTATTAGTTAGTGCGAATTAAAATATTTTCGGCGTTATTAGTGATTAGTAACTTTGAAAGAATTTTTTTTTAGTTTCCATTAGCTGCATTAGAGATATCACTGGTTGTTTTTTGATCATTTCATTGTGTGAAAAGCTCTTAACTCTCTTATAATTAGCTTTCATCGAATGAAATGATATACTGTGGCATATAGTTTTGCGTTTAGGAGATTTTGAGACATCACATTCATTAAGGCCTGAAAACTGAAACGTAATTGAAGATAAACTTTAAAATTTACTCAATTTACACTAAGGCAGCATTGAAATCTAACGAAACACATTTAGAGGTCTAGGCTAGAGACGTGTTCCGACGTCTTAAAACCTAGTATCTGTCGCTCGCCTCTTGGCTTTAGAAAGAATTAGTACGGACTTGTGCTCCCCGTACCGTCGCGTATATAAAGGGAGACCCCACTAGGTTTCAATCCTTTATCTATAGGAAGCCGAGTCTACCGCCCTATATCCGTGATACACCAGACACAGCATTCGGGGAGATTTCCTGCACGTACGGAAAGTCCTTGGTTGATTTCTCTTTCATTTTTGAAACCAAGGTGTATATTGCAATTCACGGTTATTTGGTACACCCTTTGCCTAGTATTCCTGAGCAGTCATTTGATCTTTTCTGACTCCTTAAATTTGAAAGGATCACCAAGCACTTGTCCTTTCACGCTTGCTTCAAAACAGAAAGAGATAGAGTCACCTTTTATCCGTTTCTCGACTCTTAAAACATGAAACGGTGAAGTTTCCTATTTTTCAATGTGGTAAAAAATTAATCACCCGCGATCACACGCCCTGTTAGATTTTTCTTGTGGCCGTTTGATTGTGTGCCTTGACTCTTTTTCAGCCCGTGTGTGTGTTTGATCTTTTTCTCTTGTCGTTACTACCACAGTGGCGGAACCTTCGGTTTCAGCTATTGATAGTCCATATACAGACGATTCATCAAAGGCTTCCCAACCCTCTATTGCACCTCAACAGCCCGTTGTTTCCGAGTTTCCTGACGGGGGACCGGTTCTTTCTGAGCAACCATTTGGAGGACCAATTGAGTTCAATTGGCCCTTTTCCAACCCTTGGTCTAAATTAATATTAGGGGAAGATTTCCTTTCTCTTACATCGGGTTCGCCTTTTATAGCTGCCGTTTTTCCTCCTAGTCCTCGCCGTCTATTACGAGATCTAGCGACAGGCCCAAACATGAGTGAATCCAGTGGGAAATTCCCACGTCCGCTGAAGATTACCAGTTATTTCCTCGGAGATTATTTCCGGAAGACAACCCTGAAGCATCTGTTATGTCTTCGCCCATTCCCTCATTACCAGCCGAGTATAGATCTTTAAGTCAGATTATTGCCGCTGCTGCCTCTATGGGGGCATCAGCTTCTTCTACGCGGCCTATTGTTCCTTCATTGGGGATGTCTCCTCAGACTCCCATTACGTCATTCCCTCAGGTCACTTCTGTACTCGTTAGGCCCACTGTCTGTGTGGCTGCATCTGCACCTGCTGTAAGGGCTACATCACTTCCCGAAGACGTCTACATAGCATCTGCTATACCAGAGAAAATTTCTCTGGAGGAGTATCCGTTGTACTTACAACAACCGAACCCCGAGTTCAGACCCTCCTCTCAAGACCCCAACCATTCGTACTTGTCACATTATGCTCAGGATGGTACACCCGTGTATGCTTTTCCAAATCAGTATGATCAGCACGGAAATATGTTGCGTTTACCTGCTCCGGAGGCTTACCTTCATGCTCAAGTTTTACCATATAACCAGGCTGGACAGACATATAACCCGCAAGGGCAGCCTTTCCAGGGCAAAATTTCGGGCCAGCCTGGCCATCCTTATGACCCGTAGGGCCAGCCATTACAAGGTTACCCTGCCGGCCAGCAAGGGCCATCATACGGTCCACAAGGACAGTATTACCCTTCCGGTCAACCTTCACAGCCTCCACCAGAGTACCAACAGGGGCCGGTCTACGGTCCTGGGGGGAAAGTCCAACCTTCCCTACCCATGCAACCCCAGTATTCTGTTGGTCCCAACGTTGCATATCAGCCAGGATCATCTCATGGCCTTGCTGCAGGTCAAACCGGTTACCAGCCGCCTCCTGGCTCTATCCCACCACCAGGCCAACCGGTCCATCCGGCACAACCTGTTGTCCTGCCTCCAGGCCAACCAGCCCATCCGGCACAACCTAGGGCTCCTCTACAGCTAGGTCAACCTGTGCAGCCGACACAACCTGTCCATCTGGGTCAGCCTGTTCAGCCAGGTCAGCCTGTCCAACCAGGCCAGCCTGCTCATTCTATCAACCCTACCCAGCAGCCGATTTATTCAATGTCGCAGCCAAATCAACAGCTACGCCCTAATTATCAGGCTCCACAGGGTTCCACCTATTAGCAGCCCACTCAACCTCAGGGCGGTTACTATTCTCATGGTATATCTCAACTGAATTATAACCAGCCCCAAGGTTCTCAGTATTATCCTAATCAACACGGTTACACCTATACTCAGCAGCCAAATCCAAATGTTGCTTACACAGGGCCGACATATAATCAGAGTCCATACTCTGGTTATCAAGCCCCGCACATTGGTTACCAGCAACCTGGTTATATGACCTATACCCCCTACAGTCAGAATCCTACAGGACAGAACTCGTGGGGGCAAGGATATTCTCAACCAGCGTGGAGTACAGGTACCGACCCTCATCCAGGGCCTGGGATGCCGTTCAATCCACCATTGTCGTTCCTAGCTACCTTGGAATTATGGGATGTTTCGAAATTAACCAATGATCTGATTTTTCACAATCCTTATTGGCCTCCGGTTCCTACCAAGATACCCAGGGATTGCCCCAAGTTTGAGGGTAAAGCTGGGGAGGACCCCCAAGCCCATGTGATGACTTACCATATTTGGTGTTCGTCCAACTCTTGGGTGGATGATTCTATTCGTCTACGCCTCTTCCACCGCAATTTGACTAGTGTTGCCGCTAAGTGGTATATCAAACTATCCTGTGGCGTCTTTCAAGATTTCAATTCGTTAGCCATGGCTTTTCTGACTCACTTTCAGTTACTGGTTCGCTATGAAGCCGGGACGCACCTCTTGACTTCTTTGAAGCAAGAAAAAGCCACCCACATTTCTGATCACATTCATGAGTGGCGACGTCATCGTAGACTGATCAAGTTTCATATACCTGATCAGATACTAACTCATTGGTTCACCACCTCCTTCGTTAACAAAATCACCCAAGATATTGCAATGGGAGTGTGTATGACGGAGGAATAAGCCATCGCGCGTGCCCAATATCTGGATCTTGTATATTCTCAGTCCGGCACGCTATATGATATCTTGCCTGATGCTCCGTGGTCTGGAACCTCTAAAGCTCCACCTACCCCTGCGGTGGATGGTGTTATTGGTTCCGTGTCTCAGAATTCAAAGAAATCTTCGAATGGGAAGTAGAAGTCCAATTCATATAATAATTCTGCTCCTCCCACCCTTCCCGATTCTGGAAAAAATGTGGAGGTTAACATCATTCAGGCCAATCCTACAGAAAAATCCTCCAAAGGGAAAAAGAATGGAAAAGGTAAATCTAAATCTGACGCCCCAAAGCCAGAATTCAAATCTCGCACTAAGGACGGTTCCCAACGCAAACCAAAGTACCCTTGCCTCATTTGTGAAGGAGATCATTATACCAAAGATTGTCCCCAATGATCTGAAGTTACTCAGCTCCTGAAAGGCTCCAAGGGCACTACGGCAGTTCTCAAAGAACCGTTCTCGTCTCAGCAGACCCAAATGGTTGAGTAGCCTTCACCATCTGCACCATTTGGGTCCCAAGTTTTTATGATGAATGGCACCGCACCTCTCTCCATCACTACATGGTCGAAGGATTATTCTAGAATGCGTCAGGTAGCTGGAAAGGAGGTGGTAGATGGTCCACCTCCCCCACCTGTCTCCGGTCATTTGGAAATTGAGAAGCCTACTGCCGAACCTGTTGTGAAGCCACCTTCTAAAGGTGTTCTGCGAAGATCTTCCTACAATCCAAATGCCTGTGACGCTCAGCATTACAGTATTGTTGAGGATTTGGCACATGCGCCTTCTGCTATGTCTGCATTGGAATTTCTTCAAAGTTTCCCATCGCAACGGAAGGCTTTGTTGTCTGCGATCGGTGGAATCGATCTCGCCGATTCAAGTCTTCTCACCTTCGATTTGGAAAATTTCACCCCCCGACTTCCACATCAAATCGCTTTGGTTATTCAAGTCAGGATTAATGGTCTTAACATCCATAGGGCCGTCGTGGACGAATATGCATCCACTTGTGTCATGTCATCCGCTTTCTGGAAGGCCATTGGCTCTCCGGCTCTGTCATCATCATCCAATGCTCTAGAAGCATTCGATGGTCAGGAATCAAAACCCCTGGGTTTTCTCGAGAGTCTAGCGATTACTTTACAAGGGAAGACAGTCAACGTAGAAGTAGAAGTGGTTGATGCTAATCTTAAATACAATATACTTCTTGGCCACATTTGGACTCACGCCATGCTATGCGTGCCGTCCACCCTCTTTCGACTTCTCAAGTTTCCTCACGAGGGCAAAACTGTCACTGTGGATCAGTTGTCTTTCTTCACCTCCTCTTCCGAGAACAACGCTCCTTACGTGGATCAGATCCCAAATCCCCCTGAGAGTGTAGGACCCAGTCTCTTCAAAGACCCCCTCCTCATGGGTATTTTTCCCGCGCCACCACCCAACACCATTCAAGTTATTATGATCTCTAGGTCTGACGACCCTTGGATCATCCCTTCGCTTGAACAGGTGCCTTATCTTAGAGAATCGATGCCTTTAACTCCAGTAGAGATTAGCTACTGTGAAATCATCGCCGCATCCGATCCCCCTCCTCCTCAACATGCTCCTTCGAGCCTAGTTCTGGACACCTATTTTCAATCCCCCTTGGCTGGGCGAGGCTGATTCACTCGATCCTCTAAAAGATATTTTCCCTTCTGACGAAGCCATTGTTGAAACCATGTCTCTTGACGAACCGCCTTGGAGCGATGGACATCATCATTCTTCCTTCACGCCTAGCCTGGGGGAAATGTCAGATTGTCTAGAGTGTTTCGCATCCCAGGTTCCTACTCGGCCTCTCCAGACGCTTATATTGACTCATGAGGCCTTTTCGGAAGGAAACCTGAGTAACATTACTCAAACCATCCCGATCGACACCTCTGTTAAACCAGGGGTAGTCGAGAATATACACGTGGGAGTTACTTGTTCGCCTGAAGAGATCCAGATTTATACCGATCTTTTCCGAGAATTCAGAGATGTGTTCGCTTGGTCCTATGAGGAAATGCCTGGGATTGATCCCAATATAATAGTGCACGAGATTCCTACCTATCCTGGTGAGAAACCCATGCGCCAACACTTACGCCTAGTGCATCCTCGCAAAGCCGCTGCCATAAAAGCAGAAGTTGAGAAACTTCTGAACGTGGGCTTCATTTACCCAATTCCCCTCACAGAATGGGTCTCTAATATTGTCCCTGTGGATAAGAAGCAGGGTACTATAAGAGTCTGTGTTGATTACCGTGATGTTAATCGTGCCTGTCCTAAGGATAATTACCCCACTGCCTTCATAGATCAGATCATCGACGAATGTGCCGAGAGTGAGATTTATTCCCTTATGGACGGCTTTTCCGGGTATAATCAGATAAACATTCTACCCACTGTTCAACATAAGACTGCATTCATATGTCCGTGGGGTACTTTTGCATACAAAAAGCTCCCGTTCGGCTTGAAAAACGATGGAGCCACTTTTCAGCATGCTATGTCTTATGCATTCCATGACATACGCCATATCGTTCAACCTTATCTGGACGACCTGCCAGCTCATTCAGCTCGGCGGGAGGACCACCCTGAACACCTCCACCAGATTTTCTTGCGCTGTAGATGCTACAATATCAGGCTTAATCCTTACAAATGCGTCTTTTGTGTGGATTATGGCCGTCTATTGGGGTTCATCGTCTCCAAAGAAGGAATTCGCCTCGACCCTTTAAAGGTCGAGGCCATTGTCAATCTCCCATCACCCTCTTCGTTATATCAATTGCAGAGTCTACAGGGAAAAGCTAACTTCCTTCGACGCTTTATCCCAAACTACGCAGAGGTCGCCAAAGGATTCACGCGCCTTTTAAAGCAGAACGTTCCCTTTCATTGGGATGAAATTGCTCAACAATCCTTTGAGAAGCTTGAGACGTTACTTGTTAATGCTCCTTTGCTTCGTCCTCCGAACTATCATCGTGACTTCACATTATATTTGGTCGCCGCGTTTAGCACCATAGCTATGGTTCTGGTGCAGGATGACGATGATGGAAATGAACATGTTGTTTATTATCTATCACTAAATCTCCTCGACACGGAAACACGTTATGCCCACGTCGAGAAATTGGCGCTAGCGGCAGTACACGCTGTGCAGTGCTTTCACCATTACATCCTGTTGCGTTCAATAACCGTGGTTTCGGATTGCAACCCCATGACATATATTATCTATAGACAATTACTAGGGGGCAAATACTCCAAATGGATTGTCATCCTGCAGGAGTTCGACTTGGAGTTTACAACTACTAAGTCGACCAAATCACTAGTTTTTACGGATCTAATTTGCTCTCTCCCGACAGACTCCACTCCATCTCACTCTGAAGATCATATCCCAGACGACACACTCTTCCTCATCAGCACTCGTGAAACCTGGTATGGGGACATTATCATGTATCTTCAGACCTTGACATTTCGGTCTGAGTTGACTAAAGACACCCGACGTCGGATTCGGCATCAGTCTCAACCCTACCGCATTGTAGGAGATACGTTATACCGCATTGGAGTAGATTCGGTGCTCCTTCGGTGCTTGAATCTGGAGGAGGCTGAGAAAGTCTTAAATGACTGTCACAGTGGTGCCTGTGGCAGTCATATGTCTGGATATGCTATTGCCCAAAAGATTCTGTGAGCAGGTCACTTCTGGCCCTCGATTTTCAAAGACTGTATTGTTGCAGTCCGAAAATGTCATGAGTGCCAGGTTTTTCAGTGCAAGATGCGTGCGCCGCCTCTCCCGTTGCATCCTGTTATTACCGTTGGCCCTTTTGCAAAATGGGGCATAGATTTCATGACATGTAACCCTCATTCGGCCGGGGGGCATGCGTATATAATCGTCGCTGTCAACTACTTTACTAAGTGGGCGGAAGTGATGCCTACACTTGCTGCCGATGGTAAGACGGCTGCTTAGCTTATATTCAACCATATCATTGCACGTTTCGGGGTCCCTCAGGCCATTTTTACCGATCATGGTACGCACTTTCGAGATTACATGATGGCCGAGCTGACATCAAGACTGGGCTTACGACATGATAGCTCAACGCCATATTACCCCCAGGCAAATGGCCAGGTTGAGGCTGTGAACAAGGTTTTGGTCACAATGCTTCAACAGACAGTTGGTATTCATAAATCCAATTGGCATCTCCAACTATTCTCAGCTCTTTGGGCCTACCGAACGTCAGCAAAGAATGCAACTGGATTCACACCTTTCCAATTGGTGTACGGTCTGGAAGCAACTCTTTCGATTGAATGTAAAATTCCTTCTTTGAAATTAGTTGTGGAACTTTTACCCGACACTTCTCCTAAGGAAGAGCATCTCTTGCATCTGGAACGGCTGGATGAAACCCGCCGCTTGGCTACTTTAGTCATTGAGGCACAAAAGAAGTGGGTCAAAGCTCACTTTGATCAATCAGTCTCTCCACGTTCCTTTATCGAAGGGGACCTCATCCTCTTATACGACCAAGCACACGATAAACTTGGGGCCGGTAAGTTCCAACCCATGTGGCATGGGCCCTATATAGTAAAACGAGTATTGAAAAATGGGGCCTATGAGCTCATATATTACGAAGGAGTTCCGCTGGCGTAGCCTAGAAATGGGTTGCTCCTTAAGAAATACTACGCTTAAGTTATTTTTGGTGTGGTGTGTGTACATAGGTGTGTATATTCATTTGTGTGCATGTGTGGTGTCGTGTGCCATGTAAGCATATTTCTGCTGATCGGGTCTTCCTGATTGTGCAGATGTCCATTACTCCATTTTTTGGTTTCGCGAATGGTGCCTCCCGCAGTACCAGGAACCTGCCTTCGGCAGCCTGGGTAATCTATGATCCTGCTGGTGAGTTGGTCAACCTGCAAGGTGTGTGTCTAAGACGTGCTACAAATAACATCGTGGAATATAGTGTTGTGTTAGAATTATTAACCGAGGCTGTAAACCTTGGTATCCGTGAATTACTTGTGTATCTGGACTCACAACTTGTAGTGTCACAGCTTGGTCTTTATTCTGTTAGAAACCCATCCATTTTACGTCTGTATCTACGTATTCGTTTACTAGAAAGAAATTTTGATTATATCACATATCAACATATACCCAAGCATATGAATACATTAACCGATGCAGTAGCTAATTTGGTTCTGGATAGACATTTGCACAATTTATAAACAAAACATCATCACGTACAAAAGGAAAATCCATCCAGAAGTAGATATGTATATATATAGGTATCGAAATGTTTACATAGTGTGCATCACATAAGATCAAAAATTATACATGTTCGTCTTAATACATCTGGAGACGACATGTCTCTCAAAAAATGTATATGCAGAAAAATCCCTAGGGGTCTAATCCACATGGTGCTCATGATAACAAGTAACTGCATGCACTAAGCATCTCAGAAGATGGTGGATGCGGCTAGGCACCCCCACCGTATGTCTCTGATATGCCATCGGTACATCTGCCAGCCGGGCATAGTTTGGAATCCCTCGGGCGATCCCTTCGAGGTTATGGATCAACTCTCCCCCCTCGGCACGCTCCGCCTGAGGGTCAACTGTGGGATGAGTTCTCCATGCAATAGGAGACATACCAGCCGGTCTCTCTGGGCCCACATCGGCATATACATAAAATGTTGTCAGAACAGACATGTATTACCAAAAAAAAAACATAAAACATAAAAATCAAAAAGAGAGTCTTACCTAACTCCTCATCCCACTCATCCCCCTCCGAAATTGGGAGGTCTGGGTCTCCAGTGAAATTAGTTTTGGCATAGGGTCAGTCTTCGACCACAATCAACTGACGCCGCAACCATCCAAAAAACACTGGCCTCCAAGACATCTGTTGGCCTCCTCCTGACCTGGGCATAAGTGCTGCCCAGCGAGCCATTCTCGGCTCTCTTGGTATCGGCTCAGCTACAATGGCCCCTTGGCCCTGAAAGATAGGTAATCATTCCAAGATGAATGATACCGGGATAGATCCATAGCCAAACTGCTTTAGCTTGGCTTGCTTGTACTTCGTGAGCTGTCTTTTGATATTAATCATCACTACGGTAGCCTAGTCAAATAACGTTGGACTCATGCACTCTGAAGCTAGTAGGAGTTGGGCCTTTGTTGCTTCATGCGGTGCCTGCGACCCCGCAGCCCATGTAATGGTGTGAAGCACTACTCTGAGTGCTAGATCAGGAACAGTGTGAATATCTACTTTTCCACTTCCCGATCCTCGTCGTGCCCCTTGGCACACTCTCGCCATTACCATATCCATCTTTTCCCCAGAGGCTCTGCTGCCTGTCAGGATAGGCACTGGACCTCTGCGCGACAGTCCGGTTATAAAGTATACATCAGAAAATTCAAGTGCCAGTACTTGGTCCCGAAGCCTGAATACTTCTTCGTTTTCATCCCAAATACTGATCAGGTACTGTAAGAGCTTAGGTTGAGCTCATAAGCAAGGTGTCAGGAAGAAATTTTTAAGCCCTCAATTTTTGAGTGCAGTCATACAGACTTCATTCTCCATGGCCTGTTCATCCTCTTCCCCATGCTCCCTCTCTTTCCACTTGATGACAATTATGCCTGAGTAACCTGTATCAACATGATCAAAACCCTTGTTTAGATCTCTGTCATGCTTGGAAAATCATTTGAATCATTTACAATTTACAAATTTGAAGCGGAAATTTAGATTGCGCCCTTTGTGGGACCTTGGATACAAAATGCCATTCTGTTGTCCAGTGGGTGCCCGATACTGCGCCAATGAATGAACCCTAAAAAATCTAAAATTCCACTCCTGAAGTCTATTACATAATGGAAATCTCTTAAAAAATAAATCAAAATGGAGCTTGGGAAAGCGCCTCTTATAAACGAGGATCTGAATGATAGCCGGACTAATTCCCTTGTCGCCATCGAACTTGCACACAAATGAACCACTGCTTGCTCTCCAAGTGAGGTAAATAGTAAAAATTAATTTTGTTTTTACCATTTTGGCATATTTATAACTTTTAAACTCAAAATTAGGTTTTTAAAGTTATTTCTCTTTAATATTTAATAAATTTTGTCAAAAATGGGTTTTACTTGCTTTTATGCGCGAAATAGGTTTCTTGACTTGTGATCAAACGAGTTGTATTTTATACCTTTTCAGACTCGGTAAATACATGAAAAATCCTGCAGAGTCATCTTTCAACTCTTTTCTGGCTCTCTAAACATGAAAAGATCGCCGAGTCCCTTGTCATTTTGATCTCATTAAAGTGGCTACGAAGCGACATCTACCCAGTATACGTTTACCCCTTTTTCAGGTTGGGATAGATTATTTACGAAAAAGGAATACCCTAGCCTATCGCGACTAGGAGGCTTTCTCAAACATAGTTTTCTACCTTTTCGGATCTGAGGAACTATTTAAGAAAAGGGACTGCTGGAGTTTACTTTTCTGATGTCTTTTCAAACTCTCTAAACATGAAAAGACGCCAAGTTATTCCTTTGTCAGACTCGTTAAACCCTGATGACATTGGATTCAGTCATAATGAAGTTATTCGAGTTTCTCCTTCCTAGGGCTCGTTAAATGTACTAGGATGGATTTTCCCGAAGGGAGGACTTATATTACAAGCATATGCTATCCCCTTCAAGCTTGCTATCAAAAATAATTGGGGTACTCGCCAGAAATGGTGGCGAAAAATGGAACCACAATCATTGTCGTGTCGGCAGTATGTCGCTCTTGAACATGGCACTTGTCTGCATTTGTGTCGGGTTGGGGACATCTCATCTCGTTTCTTCACTTGCCTCCGTGGGTTTGGATAATCCCTTTTGACCTCTCATATACTCTTTGCCTCGTCACCATGACCTTTGATCTGTTGATGTCAAATATTGCCAAATTCATTGTCGTGACGTTGTATGTTCAAGAGAAGTTGACCTCTGCAAATATCAACCCCCCTATGATTCTCATCTGATCCTGATTCACAAAAGACATTATGTTCCTCTGTCTCGTGTCGATGATGTGGGAAACACTATGGCCCACCTTCGATCAAGGTCACTTCCTGTCGACTTCAACTCATTACCCAGGAAGTTGATCTAGAGACTCCTTTCCGGTACCTTGGAGCCTGCATGCCTCAATGGCAGGTTCGTCACATTCGACGTGAGGTTTTCATCATTGGCCTCTGATCGAGTGATTCTATGGGTGTTCGACGCCAGCTCATTGATTCACATGCTGTAGATTGTACCTATAGTACCTTGAGGACCATTGTCATTACTGGTGGTTCCTCTCGCGTCTGTTAACATCTTTCATCATTGGCTGGTAATCAGACGATGTTCTTGCATGTTCAACTTCAGCTGACTTATTCGCATGCTTGAACTTGTACTTTGTTCGGATCGAGATGGAGCGCAAGACCCTGGATTTGGTCTGTTGGAATCCAGGCTGCGATTTTGTGGATTATTATGATTAGTTACATGACTCACAGATTGGATGGCTGCGACCATACCTGAGTCTATTCATCGATCCTCTCTGGATGGCTGCGTCCATGCCTCGGATCTATATTATTGCATACTCTGTTTTGGATGGCTGCGCCCATACCACTTATAACATGCATTTGAGACATCAGTTGTACTTCTCTCCGCAGGTTTTCCGATGGCAGTGTTTTCAGTTGGACATGTTCTCGTAAAGCATTTCACCCTTCTCTCTCTCTCGGGCCTCATGCTTTAGGGGGCATCTGTTACACAACAATTTGTCACCGTCTCTAAAATCCTCGTCCCGCACATTGGAGGGCTCATTCCGTGACCTGTGAGCAGTGACATGGCCTAAAAACACTTGCATGACATCCCTCTGAACATGAGCTTTCATTACCCTGAAGACATCTCCTTGTGAAAAACCCTAAAAACATCTCTTTTTGCATTGGCGCGGGTAGGCAGTTCAGTACCCGTGCCAATGGGGGAAATCCTTCAAAGAGGGCGTGCCAATTGGTGCTCTGTCCCAAAGTCGCACTCGCGCTAGCCATTTTAAGGAGTGTTTTTAAAAAATAAATGGCAGAAGTTTCATCCTAACAGATTCCTGGACCGCTGTCTATCTTGAGTTGGGAGGTTTGGCCACGGACTTCCATAGAGAGGAAGTGGTTTGCCACCTCTCATGGAAGCTTCCTTGATGATAGGGCCAATCCCATAATTATAGGGATCCCAACTCCCTTCCTACATCTATAAAAGCTTGCTCTTTTCCTTTGCAAGCTAGTTCCCAGGAGCCTTCACATCCTTATGCTGCAAGAGCCTTCTTGATTTCCTCAAGGCCAAATCCAAGCAAGGAGACTATTGCCAAGTATCTAGAGAGAGAGACTTGTCCCATTCCCTGACAGGCTTTATCGAGGCATGTTCTGTTGACGACCCGCCGAAGGAGAATGCTACGTCGAAGCTATGGTTGTATTCTTCCTTTGATTCATTAGTGATAGGCGACTATTGGTTATGGATCCACTCTTGTTCTTGATTATGATCATGAGTTATGTAATCTTCGACTGACATATAGTTGTATATACTGGATTTTATGCTTACGTTTGTTTCGTTTCTTGCGTGTGCAGGTGTCCGATCACGGAGATCGTGAGGATTGGGATCTGCCAGGGCAGAGGAACGGGAGCACTACCTCTTCTACAAACGACATCGTTGGATTCCAGGTAAGCCTTCATCATGATCAGTTTATTCGTAATTAGGAACCTTCTTTGTAGCATGTTCGATTGTTGCTAGACGTCTGGGCTAGTAGGGATCACCTCGTTCCCGAGAGGGGTTAACCTTTTCAAAATACATATTTATAATAAATCATGGGAATACCACACTAAATATGTGGAAAAGTTATATAAATAATTATTGAGAACAATCATTTTTATGTAAAAATATCCAAATGTGCTTTTGGGAAATAAGAATTTGAGTATTTGGTTCATATTGTTTTAAAGGAAGGAGTGAAGTTGGAGCCTCAAAAGATGCAAGCTATTACAAAATGACCTATTCCTAAGAAATCAAGGTTCTTAGAAGATTTTTAGACTTACATGATATTATTGATCATTTGTTAAGAATTATGCATGCATTTCAAGTCCACTCACATATCTCTTGAAGAAAATATCATTTATATGGAATGATGAGGCTACTTTTGCATTCTCTTTTTTAATGGATGCCATGTCTTCTACACCAACATCGGTTGCACCTACTTTTGGTAAAACATTCATAGTAGAGTGTGAGGCACTAGGACAAGGAATTTACATAACATTAACACAATAAGGAATATCATTGGCTTTTAAAAGCAAGGAATTCAAAGAAAATATTTGGTGAAATCTACGTATGAAAAATAAATGGAAGCAATATTACATGCAATAAAAAATGGGGATATTATATCATTGGGAGGTACTTTAAAGTCAAGATATACCATGATAGCATAAAGTATTTTTTGAAGCTATGGATTTCATTGGAAGATTAACAAAAATGAGGAGAAAAAATGCAAAGTTTTAATTTTGAGATAATCTGCAAAAAGGGTAAGAAAATTTAGTACATGATGCTCTTTCTAAAATATAAGAGGCCTCAAATTTATATCCAATTACATTTTCTATTCCTAGGTGGCTAGAAGAAGCTTGCCATAATGGAAAAATGACAATAGTACTAAACAAAAACTAAAATTTATAAAGGATGGGATGAAATCTATGGAGCATTGGGAGTGAAAGAGAGATATAATTTGGTGCAAATGTAGAATATTTTTATGCACACAAACATATTTGAATAAACAAATATTAAGGGAGTCCCATGTCTCTCTGATGGTAGGACACAGGGTTCCTTAAAACATCTCAAAGGATCAAAAATATATTTTTGGAAGGAATGAAGAAAGATATTCAAAATTTTGTAAGAGAAGGTCAGGTTTGCATAATAAATAAAAGAGAGATAGTAAAATCTCTAGGGTTAATTCAACCATTCCACATACATATTCAAAGACTAGAAGATATATCAATAGACTTTATTACAGGGTTACTGAAATATAAAGGTAAGTATTACATTTTTGTGGTCATTTATATAGAGAAATTTTGTAGATTTTTTTGTAGAGCTCAAAGTACATAAACAACAAGCCAAGTGGCAGAAGTGTCCATGAAAGAAATTCATAGTCTTCATGGTTTTCCTAAAGTAATAGTAACAAGAAACTTTTTGAAATAATTATTTAATATGAGTGGAGAAACACTAGCTGCCATGAGTTCTACATATCAAACATAATCAAATGGTCAAACA